>PGCI01000314.1:0-109639 GCA_002873125.1 Puccinia coronata f. sp. avenae | reverse complement strand
GTGGTCATAGGTGCGTCATTGTGCCATTACACAGGAGGCAGAAAAGGATAAAACTCGGATTCAAAATCCGAGATCCCATACATTTTGATTGCACAGCACGAGTTCTGTCCAAGCTTTCATGGAAAGACAGTAAATACAAAACCTCCAAACTACCATATCTGACATCAGAAACATATTCTTCAGGTAAAATGAGTCTAGGAATCAACTCTCAGAATTGTATTGGTATCAGTGGATCATGAGTTATGGCCAGTTTTAGTTCCTACACCTGGGTTTATTACATTGTACAACACCAATTACACATATGTAACACTAGTGACTCCCCATGACATATGAGGGTTGTTTTTTTCATTTGGTTGTTCTTTTTTTGCAAGTACTCTTTTTTTTCCTGAATGCTTTTTTTTCACTTGCACTTTTTTCATCTAAGTTTTTTTTCATGTTCTTTTTTTTCCATGGGGACTTTTTTTCATGCTCTTTTTTTTCATGGATGTTTGTTTTCTATGCAGTACAGGCCAGCAGAAATGCCTCATTTGTACTTCCCTTGGAGCTAAAATCCCTCACTTTTTTTCTATTTAAGAGGCTCTCCTAGGCTCCAGGTGTTTTTCCCCTTCCTCACCAGATTCTGTCCCCAGAATATATCCTCACCTTATATCTTCACACACCATTATATATCAGATATTAGTATTACTATCCCCTATAGTTGACTACTGGTCACTCCTCTATTGAGGTTTTATTATCAGCAATTATACATACTCATTTAACAAACCTCATATATACCCCCCCTCAGGTAGTGGGTTCAATCCCTGGTTGTAGCATCAGCTCCCAAAACTGAATTTCACATTACAAACCATCATCATCATCCATCCATCCTTGGTAGTAGCGTCAGCTCCCAGAACTCATTAGCTTAACGCACCATCAGTATACATACACATAGTCATCAACACCCATACTCATCACTCATCACCCATCACCCATCATTATGTTAGACCCGTATACGTATCATACTTCATTGCAAACATCACCATCATCATCACCAACCACAACAACATCATCATCATCATCAATACACCTCTATTCCTTACGTTTGTAATCATCTGAACCAGACAATCCTATCACTATAAATAAACCGCCAAGCAGCTTGGCACTGCCGGCATTAACCGGTCGAACACGGCAGTTCAAGCGGTGCTCAAACAGCCGTGTTCGACCGTGGTCGGACAGGCACTGTCCGACCGAAGCACCTGCCGGCGGGTCGGACAGGCCTGTCCGATCAGTTCCTGGGACCGGTTGCACAGGACCAGCCGGGACCGGTCGGACAAATCTGTCCGACCAGTTGGCTCTCGCTTTGGTCGGACAGTGTCCGTCCAACCACCGGTCAAACACGGCTGTTCGAGCACCGCTCAGCAGCCGTGTTTGACCGGTTAATGCCGGCAGTGTGGTGGTTTTGTTTTTCTGATAGCATGGAAGGTCAGAGCTTGCACCTCCATTTTCCCCTTCTCCATTCAGCGAAAGGTTTCACAACACTTTTGAGTCTTACACCGGGCATCTGGGCTGCGGCTGCAGATAAGGACGCTGTGGTAGTCTAAATATGCCATAAATTTTCAGTTTTTTTCTCATCTCATATTTCTCTATTTTTCTTATATTTCTCTCTTTCTTTTTCCTACTTCTCATTTTTTCTCATAGAAAACTCACAAATCAGCTGATATTATTCGAGATTCAGAATCTACAGCTAAAATCACCCTAGGAACACTCTCCAACACCATTATCACTCAAGAGGATCAGAAGTTACGGATACATCAACATGCTCACTGGCTACATACACGAAATTACACAACTCTCAAATCTCAATATATGACTTCAAAAAATATTCTACAGGGAAAATCATTCTAGGAAACTACACACGGAATTCTCATTACATGTACGGATTAGGAGGTATAGCCAATACAAGTTCCAACACCCGGTTTTGCATCAGTTACACGACCCCACCAGTAACCCATAACACGTACTCAGTACAGCCTGGTCACATGCAGACTACACTAGTGGATTTTCCGACTACACAGCCGCATGACACCACTACACAGCCGCATGACACCACTACACAGCCGCATGACACCACTACACAGCCGCATGACACCACTACACAGCCGCATGACACCACTCTGCACAGCCTGGTCACATGGAAGGTCACATGATGGGTCACATGGTTTTTTTTTTCCATATTGTTCTTTTTTTCACCAATACAGGTCACCTGAGTGCACAGCCTCATCACATGTATGCAAATACAGGTCACATGTATGCACAGCCACAGTCACATGTATGCACAGCCACATCACCTGACCGCACTGCCTCCACTGTAATCACCAGCAAAAATGCCTCAGTTGTACTTCCCTTGGAGCTAAAATCCCTCATATTTGTCTATATAAGAGGCTCTCCTCCAGTTGTTTTTCCCTTCCTCATCAGATCTTGTACTCACATATTTACAAGGAATACTAGCACTAGCTCACCAACTAGTATACTTGTCACTCCTCATTTATCACTGCCAATTCAATATTGAGGTTTTATCAAACACCAACATCAACAACTCATAGTTATCAATCATCCACAACAATCATCAATCATCACTCAACTTATTAGCATAATTGCAGGCGTCTTGGACCAACCAATCCTGTCACAATAATAATCTGCCAAGAGAGCTTGGTGGTCATGTTTTTCTGATAGTATAGAAGGGCAGAGTTTGCATCTCCATTTTTCCCCTTCTCCATTCAGCAAAAGGTTTTAACAGCACTTTTGACTCTTACAACGCTAAGCTGAGCAACATGCTGATGCTTTTCATGATTTATAAAGTGTTGTTGAGGCTAAAGATCAATGGAGGCCGGCGATGTCGGCAGGCTAATGTTGATCTGGAAAAAATGGTCAATTATGGGCCAGTCACTCAATGGTCTGACCCCTTACGCCACATACCTCCCGCGCACAGTCTTACTGCTTGATTGCGTTCTACCTGTCTCCATGAGGAGGTACCTGTGGCACAACCTCTTGATCTGATCACCAAGTGGAAGACTTGGTCACTTTGTTGCAAGGATTTCTGGCTTGAAATCCAGAATTACTGGTTAAAATTCTTCTTCAATAAGAGTGGCCAAGGTAACCAGGTAAAACAAATCCGCAATATTTATTCTGTCAGCCTCTGTGATGCCAAGGGCTAATACCTTTTAGCTACACAAGGTGATAAAGTGTAAAATAAGGGTAAAGTGGGGTAATTTCACGTAGAAAAGTAGTAAAGAAGAGATAAAAAGAATATAATTCTTTTTATAGAGGGGCCTGCTGGCGCAGGGGTGTTTGTAGGTGCCCTCTAAATCAGAGATCTGCTAAGCAGGGTGGTATCTGATTAAGCAAACAATGGGTTTCTGCGTAACAGAAGGTGGTACCAAAGTGCTTTTCCAATTAAGGAACCAGAATGGGGACAGAAGGATAAAAGAAGTACTCACTATTTCTTCTTTTAAGCCAAAAAGCCACGTAGGGGGGTGAAGTAGAGCTGCTGGGTAGATTGAAGGGTTTCTGCGCAGGATCTGGACACGTAGAATGGTTGATTTGAAGGGAACACCACGGATAAACAGGCAAAACAGGGCAGAGTAACTGAAATAAGGACAGGACACGGCGTAACTGATTGACTGTAATAATAATTGATGATGGGGAACAACTTTTGGCGTGGAAAGAGGGCTCTATATATACTAATTTTACTCATAGTGGAGGACCTTTCTGCCTGTGTGCGTGTAGTAACTGGTTTTCAGCGCAATGTGGCCAATTTGGGAGATTGGCACTAACAAGGCTCATCCCAATGACACTGCTGGTCATTAATTCAGCGTCACAAGTGCTTTTTATGATCTTAATAACCTATTTAGTTATTGTAACTAAGGTACATAGCAACACTGACGTGTAATTGTATCTGAAATGGGCCACAAATGACGCAAATGGGCCACAAATGGCTAAGGCCAATCATTAAAGGCCACGCTGGCTATGTTACTCTTATGTATTCAAGGTTTTTATTAATAAAACCTTGTAAATAAACCACGTAGAATCTACTTTTACCCTAGTTACACTTGTACATATGTGGTAACTAGGGGATTAGCTATTTCCACGCATTTGGCCAATGTCCACTTGGATTATATAATCCACGCGCGGGGTTGGAGGTTTAACCCCAATTTAATTGGGCCTAACTCCCAAACTATACACAACACCTCAATTATAAGTCCATAATTGGTCATTTCACATATAGTATGCATATATAACAAGTACATACGTGTGTAATGTCCGTGTGACATATGTTTGTGGCCAATTCTTACGGGTAATTGGTTCAAGGTGAAGGAGTAGGAATTTAGGGGTACTTCCAGTGAGGGACCCTACATTAATTTTCATGAGGATTCAGAATATGACAACAAATTTCAAGTTATCCTCAAGGTTTAGAAGTTATTTAGTATTTTTGTAAAAAGTAGTTATTATTTTAATTTATTACTTATTTTTATGGTACCAGGACTTTGCTAAGCTTATTGGATAAAAATAAGTAAACTGAGTTTTTTGTACATTATTAGTCATATAAATGGGTCTTAATATTGTAGTCATAATGTCTCTATTTATGTTACCTTTGTCAGGTTGGCTCTGTCATAGTAGCAAGCTGACATATTCTTTGAATATATCCATGGTGAGTGCAATGACCTTTCAATGTTAGTTGTAAGGAAAGCACTTGCTGACAATATACCTTTTTAGCTCCAAAGCATTTTTCACTCACTCAAACAGGAATGCAGCGCAAACATCATCCACCAAAGCCACAAGAATAATCTCCCACTGACATCCATCCAAATGTTCACATTGATGGCTAAAAATTGAGACTTGTTATCCATTTTTACAAAGAAGGCAACACATGTGATTAAAATAAAGGTGGGGAATACATATATTCTTGGCATAAAGAAGATGAAAATGCAACTGGTCACACACAATGCAAATTTTAAGCAAACAATCATGTCACTCTCCACGGTGTAAGACTCAAAAGTTTAAGTTAATACCTTTTGCTGAATGCAGAAGGGGAATAAGGAGGTGCAAGCTCTGCCCTTCAATGCTATCAGAACAACAAGGCCACCAAGATTTCTTGGCAGGTTATTTATAGTGATAGGACTTGTCTGGTTCAGATAACTGCGGAATGTAAGGTATGTATATGGTTGATGATGGATGTTGTTGATGATACTAGATGATGTTGACTATGACTGATGATGTTGACTATGACTGATGATGTTGACTATGACTGATGATGTTGACTATGACTGATGATGTTGACTATGACTGATGATGTTGACTATGTGACACAGGTATGTATCTGAGGTAAGTATGTGATGATGTTGTTACTAGGTGTATACGGGTAATGGATGAGTGTTAAGGGTTATTAGTGTTAATGCAAGTAGGTGATGATGATAAGAGGTGATGATAGGTGATGATGACAATGGTGGATGTCGAGGGTGTATGTATATGATGGAGATGTGTTAAGATGACGAGGGTTGGGAGCTGACGCTACTACCAAGGATGGATGATGATGAAGGTAATGAGTTCTGGGAGCTGAGGCTACTACCAAGGATGGATGATGATGAAGGTAATGCGTTCTGGGAGCTGACGCTACTACCAAGGATGGATGATGTTGAAGGTAATGAGTTCTGGGAGCTGACGCTACTACCAAGGATGGATGATGAATGGATGATGATGATGTTGTTGATGGATGATGAAGGTGTGTTATGCTAATGAGGTTTGGGAGCTGACGCTACTACCAAGGATGGATGATGATGGTGATGATCAAAAGGGCACGTATGGGCGCTAATGCTTCAACCAAGTTGGGTCAAGATGAGTTGTTATGAGTAAATGATGATGTTTTTATTGTTGATGTTGATTCCTTAAAACCTCAATATTGGGTGGCTTATAATGAGGAGTGACCAGTGTTATTATACTATGGGGGATAGTGAACAATATCTGTGGATGAGGAGTCAAGTGATGATATATTCTGATGGTAGAATCTGGTGGGGAAGGGGGGGGGGGGGGGAAAACACCTGGAGGAGAGCCTCTTTTATATTGAAATCCTGACAAATGGGGGGTGGTCAACTTGTGGTTGGAACAATTGGTCATGGAACACAGTGGAACAACAATTGATGACTAATCACAGATGAAATGTGGTTGATGGAAACAAATGGAATAATGGAACAAGTGAAATGTGTGTGACTTGTGGTTTTGAACCTGGTGGAACTTTCCATGCTACTATGGGCCTAAGTTTGGTGGAATATCCTAGAAAAAGGGGGTTACCAGTGCCTAGTGGTTGAGTTGTGGTTGTGGTTTTTGTGTGACTACCCTGTGAAAGTGCCGTGTAACTGTGGGAAACTGGAATAAACTTGGGTCTAGGAACTAATATTGGCCATAACTATTGATCCAGGCATGTAAAAAAGATTCCATGAGTTGTTCCCTAGGATCATTTGGCCTGAGGAATGTTTTCCTGGAACAATCTATGGGGTTTTGAAGGTTTCATATTTTGATGACTGTAGTAGGGATTAAGGATTAGGTGACAGAATATGTTGATTTGTTGCTACTTCCTGATCCGGTTGAGTGATGACTATTCCGGAAGTTGTGTCCTAGAGTGAATTTTGCCGTAGATTCTGATTCTTCAATAATATTTGAGGATTTCTGAGTGGATATAAGAGAAAAAATGAGAAAGAGGAAAGAGATAGAGAAGGAATAAGAGAAATATAAGCAAAAAATGATGAGAAAACTGAGAAGGAAAAAGTAAAAAATTGTGTCATGTTTGGAACACCACAACGAGTAACATAGAGCCTGAAAAAGAAGATGAGGAAGATGCGCACATTTTAAATGTATTTATTACCGATTGCTGTTCATGTACCTACTTTTACCTTGGATCATATTAAAAAACCTTGCAACTTACATATTTCGCGTTTGAATCCCATGAATTGGCCATGACCCAAGCTATTTTCTCTTTGAAGCCCAAGCATTGGCCATGATCTGGGCTATTTGCTCCCTACGCTTCAGTGTGTTGGCCTCTTTCTGATCTCTTGTAAGCTTTTTCCCAATCAACCATTTACAACTTTCTTTGGCCAATTGCACTTTTTTGGTCATGCCACCACTGAGGGGGGATCTTCTAGGTGGAGGTGCTAAACCCACAGAACCAAGCAAACCATATTGCTTTGTTTTTTTTATGCAGGCGTGATGGAACCGTTGGATAAGCAAAGAATTGATTGAGGCTCCTGGGCCTTGTGCCGCATAATCCAGTCAAACAGCCACAGGTGCTGACCTTCAAAAAATTCAGCACCAATTATTTGCTTCAAATATTTAGCTTTGACAATATTTCTCACATGATAAAGCATGGCAACACAATCATTGGCATCAAACAGATCAGCACCACATAGGTTGCCATCTGGGGAGATTTCAGTGTTGTAGTAATTGTGCAGATTGTTGCTCAGGTGTTTGTTGAATGTCTCTATTTAAGCTTTGTTGTCTTCAGTAAATTTACTTTTGATTGGGTTATTGGCTCTTGGGGGATATTTGTGGGTCAAATTGGCATTTACAGGGCCAGTGTAAGGTTTTTGTAATATGTCATCAAGATTTTCTTTTGTAGCCATTGATAGTGCTTCCATGACACGCTCTGAGCCGGCTGGGTTGCAGTTGGAGCAATCACACAGAGGCATACCAGCATCCATTTGTTGTTGGACCTCGCGGATGTAGTTGGGGTCATCTTCCCACAAGGGAACATATCCAACCCTGTGTTGATCAATGGTGAATTGGCATCAGATGAGCAGTTGAATCTTCATGCAATCACAGAAAATATTGTTGAGCTCACATGTTGTCAATTGCAAAGGCCACTCGGAGACAGAGAGGAGTTACAGCCAGAGCGTCCATCCTGTACAGGTTGGATTGCCTCTCATCCCTTTCTAAATGAGCAACCTGATCTTTCCCCTTTGGACAACTCAGTCTCTTCTCCACGAACAAGATTTCCAACCCCGGTGTCCCATCCCTTCCACATCACCCAATCATCTGGCCAATGGATGCTGGGTTGCCTCTTGCCATGTGTGCCACCGATCTGACTCTTTTCCAGTTCTGACCAAGGCCAAGAGCCATGGTGCATGAGATCAGAGGGAATTGCCCATTGGCAAAATTGTCAACACATTTTATCTTGTCCTTCTTGCTGGTTCTTGAATGGAATCTTCTTGCACAGGTGCTGTTTGCTAGCCATACTTCCCCTGGGGTCTTGCGAGCTCTTTCCATTGATTCTAAGACTGACATTGTTCTATTGCGTGACCCGCTGTAAAAAAGCATTGGGACTAAGTCCTGGTCCGCTACATTGCTTTTTGAAGGCAGAAGCTTGATAACATCCAAAGAAGATGACAGTGATCTGGACATTGGGATGCGGAGGATTTGGATTTCTGGTCAAACAAGCTTGCCGTGGATCATATCAAGTCACATATTGGTAATTTTTAATAGTTTCATTATGGCTGAAGTGGCCATTGGGCGGCAGGTTGCTAAAAATAGAAACAGAGGCTTTTCATTACAAAAGGGGAGTTGCTCTCCAAGCTTCCCACACGAGGGTTGTAAGAGACCACTGCCTTCATGGCGCAAGTGGGATGAAGTTATTTTCTGAGCTGGAGCACTTTCTACTGAAGAAATTATGATCAAATTTCTAATGACCAAAAACCAGACTGAAGAAAATAAACAAGAGTGAGAATCAAGAACACAGGACAAAAAAAGAAAGAAAGAAAGAAAAATAAGAGAATTGTACCCCTAATGTAGATGAACATTAAGTGATAACAGTGTGAGGAATGATTAGAGGATGTGAGCTAGGAGAGAGCAGGAAATCTGAAAAGACAAGAAAAGAATTTAAGAAGAAAAAGAATTCAGTGAGTTGATCTTCAAGCAAAAGAAAGAGAGGTGAAACAAAGGAAAAGACAGAAACAGAGTAACAAAAGAACAATGAGAGCAGGAAGGTGTTGATGAGCGGGTAGTGATATTTGATCAGACAAGCAAGCACCAAAGAAGAATTGGGAAAAAAGAAGAAAAGAAAAAACAGTGAGTTTGAGAGATCCACGAGTGAGAGTGAGATGGGCTAGATTTACACTGGAGCTATCCAGTATCGGCGTCGAGCGTTTGAGCAATAATTGTTTGAGAGAGTTGAATCAAGTCTTGAGGTATTCTTGACGAGATTGAGGAAAGAAAATGAGTGCAAGTGCCGACGGTTGTATTGGTTGAGCGCAGATAGCTGTAAGCGGTTGTTGCACAGACGTATGTGAGTCTCATTATTGTCACCGGACACTGAGTTTCACCGAGATTTCAACATCTACAATGCCCCATATGTAGATCATATGGGCTTTGTCTATGGCAATCAATGTGATTTGATTTTGGAACGTTGAGCTGTAATAGAGGCCTTCAAACATCTTGCTGTTCAGAAAGATCTCCGGACTCAAGTAAACAAAGTTGTAATTGCCTCTCAATATCTCCATGGAGGCTTGGGTGCTGAATGTAAGCTTTGTCAAATTAATCGCGGTGAAGCCAGCCTGTACCTTCTCCAGGACTTGGTTGTTGCCCAGCATGTCCAATGAGTTCAATACAAAAACAACACCCTTAGATTTTTTGGAATCAAACTGTAATAAATCTCGGAGATGCAAGACTTCCCAAATCCTGTCCCAGCTAACAGAAACGTGCTTATTCCTTTTGCCAGGTTCATGACTGTCAAGACTTGAAGCTCCTTAGCAACCTGACCGTAGGTGTTGAAAGAAATATCAATGATATGTTCAATGAGCTTCGCCTTGCTCATATCAAAAATTTTCTTGTAAAGGTTTATGCCAGTAGGCAACCATAACCTCATAGGCAAAGGCGGTGGAACACCATTTTGAGGAATTGGAGGACTCTGATCATGATCAGTTGCAGGATTATCATCTTGAGGACTTGGAGGAATACCATTTTTAGGACTGGGAGAACATGTCATGGTGTTGATTTTGCAATGAGGATTGATGTTTTCTTCAGCCTGAACTGCCAACTGTGCAAGGAAAAGAGAAACAGCTTGTGATACATGCACAACCTTATCATTATAATCTCTGTACACACGGAAGATGAATTATATAACAAGGAATAATTTGGGACTGTACAAATTGAACTACTAGTTCACTGATTCATGCAATGAAAGTGTACAACCACAATACAGATTTCTATGCAAATAGCAGCAGTTGGGTCTCTTGATGAGCTCTGAATTTTGATCCCCAGGAAGGGCCGGCATAATTTATCATGGAGGGGATTGGAGTTGAGATTTGGAAAGATCAGATGCTTGCGAGTCCGCAGGCTTTCAGGGCTTGCCTGTGGGACTCTTAGTATGGATACAATGGGCCGCACAAGGCTGGGAGGCCGGATTGTGCCCTGATTTTGGAATACTCCCTGGCCAAACACACGACTTTACTGGCAACACTACATACCCTACAATATATCCCATACGGGATACTGAGTAAGACATTATGAGATATGCGGGAATATCTGTAGTGGCCAACTTTTTCAAACCACCCTCATATAACATCACCATATCACCATATCATATAACTGTCATATCCCAATATAACAATATCAGATCACTGTCATCAACGCTGGGCCGCTACGCTAAACTACGCTACACAGCCATTGAGCGTGAGCGTAGCGGCACCAGAATTTCAAATTTTTTGTGTAGCATTAGCGTGCAGCTAACGCCGCCACGCTACGCTGATTTTCAGAGGCGCTAACACTGCACCAAATTTTGGGTAGCGTTAGCGCGTCGCTACCGCCGCTACGCTGCGTTACCCCACGCTACAGCGCTTAGATGCCATTTTTGCCGCTAGAAGAGCTGTAGCGCAGCGTAAAAGGCACTCTTTTGTGCCCTGTGCGCGTAGCGTTAGTACAGATACATGGAACTGCGCTAACGCTACGCTAAAAGCTAACAAAAACTTTCATCCTTTGCGCGTAGCGTTAGCACAAGTAACTGGAATTGCGCTAACGCTACGCTAGAAGTTAGCTTATTTTAGCTACACTACGCTACGCTACCGCTACTTTTAGTGTAGCTGGCCCACCGTTGCTGTCATATTACAAGATACTAACATCATATCACTACTGTATCACAAGATAACACTATTGTAAGCACTATCAGCATTAACCAGTCAAACAAGGCTGGTCAAGAAATGCTCAAACAGCCGTGTTCAACAAGTGATCTTGGACAGGCACCATCCAACCAAAGTGCATGCTGGCCATTCAAGCGGGTCTGCCCAATCAGTTCCTGGCTGGTGGTGACCGGTTTCAATCAAACCAATTGAACAGGCCCATCCAAATGGCTGGCACGTGCTTGGGTCAGACAGTGCCTGTCCAATCACTGGTCAAACAAAGCTGTTCAAAAACTGCTCAATCAGCTGTTTTTGACCAATCAATGCCAGCAGTGAAGCTTACCTCACTCCAAGCTTGCATCAAATAAGGACTTCAGTAATACTCAAGTTTCCACATGCCAACTGCCGGCATTTGAGCAAGTTTTTATTGCAGTGCCTCACCCAGGGGCTGTCCCAGTGCATTTCCACAAGAATTGCTTGACCTGATCATCAAGTGCAACAAAATTGGTAAACTCCATGCAAAACATCTGTACTAATGTGGACAACTTTCCAAAGCAATCTGAAGATTGCTATTCCATGCAAAACATTAGTACAAATTTTTTGCGTGGAGTTTAGGAATTTTGTTGCACTTGTTGATCAGGTCAAGAACTTCTTGTGGAAAGACACTGGAACAAGCCGGTTCAGTTTTCCTCCTTTTGTGCCCTCTGCTCCCTGATGTCACACAAAGATACTGTCCTTTGTATTTTCCAAAATCCCTTTCCCATCTGCCGATTCCTCCCTGCAGACATTCATTTAAACCATTCCCAGCCTTTTCTGCACCCCAAACTGTGACGCCATGCAACCCTACTACCATCCATTTCTGTTCTCAAATGCAAAAGTACCCAACAGTCACCAACAACCAAAAGGCTTGTTGTCACAAGTGGTTTCCGCGGTTGGTGCTCTAGAGTCTCACTTTTATAATCTGTCTCACTTTTATAATCCTGCCATTGTGGCAAAACCTTTAGTCTCATTCCTTTTGCCTGTCAAGATTGGGCTTCGCGCATCAAAATTTCACAAATTATCTATTTTTCCCATGTTTTCCCAGGAAAAAAAACCCTTGCACTTGGTGAATCAAAAAAAAAAGATATAGCCAATTGATGCCTCTGAGTCAAATGGTTATTCGAGTATAGTGGTGTGGTAGTATCATGCCTTGTGACTGTCATGATTGGGCTTCATGCATCAAAATTTCACAAATTACCTATTTTCCCATGTTTTCGCAGGAAAAAAGACCCTTTCACATGGTAAATCAGAAACATAGATATGTCCAATTAATGCCTGTGAGCCAAGAATTGATTTTCATATAGTGGTTTGATATTATCACACACTTTGCCTGTCGAAATTAGGCTTCACACATCAAAATTTCACAAATTACCTACTTTTCCTGTGTTTTCTTAGCACAAAAGACCCTTGAACATGGTGAATCAAAAACATAGATATGGAAAATTGATGCACCTGAGCCAACGTTTTATTTGCATATAGTTGTGTGGTAGTATCACATGTTTTGCCTGTGAAGATTTGGCTTCATGCAGCAAAATTTCACAAATTACCTATTTTTCCTGTGTTTTCTCAGGAAAAAAGACCCTTGCACATGGTGAATCAAAAACCTAGATATGGCCAATTGGTGCCTCTGAGACAAGGGTTGATCAGAATATAATTGTGTGGCAGTATCACACCTTTTGCCTCTTAAGATGTGGCTTGATGCATTGAAATTTCACAAATTACCCTCTTTTTCTGTGTTTTCCCATGAAAAAAGACCCTTGCACACAGTGAATCAAAACCATAGATATGGCAAATGAATGCCTGTGAGCAAGGATTTGCATATAGTGCTGTGGTAGTATCATGTGTTTTGCCTGTCAAGATTTGGCTTCACCCATGAATATTTCACAAATCACATTTTTTTCTGTGTTTTCTCAGGAAAAAAGTGCCTTGCACATGATGAAACAAAAAACAATAGATATAGAAAATTGATGCCTGTGAGCCAAGGTTCGATTTATATATAGTGGTGTGGTAGTATTGCGTGTTTGCCTGTCAAGATTTGGCTTCACACATCAAAATTTCACAAATGACCCACTTTTTCTGCATTTTCTCATGAAAAAAGACCCTTGCACATGGGGAATCAAAAACATAGATATGGCCAGTTGATTCTTGTGAGCCAAGGTTGAATTTTCATATATTGGTGTGGTAGTATCATGCCTTTGCCTGTCAAAATTGGGCCTCACACATCAAAATTTCACAAATTACCTATTTTTCCTTTGTTTTCCCAGGAAAAAAGACCCTTTCACATGGTGAATCAACAACATAGGTATTGAAAATTGATGAATCATAGTCAAGTGTTGATTTGCATAAAGTGGTGTGGTAGTATCATGCCGTTTGCCTGTCAAGATTTGGCTTCACGCATCAAAATTTCACAAATGATCTACTTTTCCCATGTTTTCTCAGGAAAAAAGACACTTGCACACGGTGAATCAAAAACATAGATATAGCCGATTGATGCCGCTGAATCAATTGATGATTTTCACATAGTGGTGTGGTAGTATCATGCCGTTTGCCTGTCAAGATTGGGCTCAGGCATCAAAATTTCACAAATTCACTATTTATCCTGTGTTTTCTCAGGAAAATATACCCTTGCACATGGTGTATCAAAAACATAGAAATATCCAATTGATGCCTCCTGTGAGCCAAGGTTTGATTTTCACATAGTTGTGTGGTAGTATCATGTGTTTTGCCTGTCAAAGTTTGGCTTTGCACACGGAAATTTCCCAAATTACCCATTTTTTCTGCTTTTTCTCAGGAACAGAGACCCTTTCACATTGTGAATGAAAAATGAAGACATGGCCAATTGATGTATCAGAGTCAGGGGTTGATTTGCATATAGTGGTGTGGTAGTATCATGTCTTTGCCTGTTGAGATTTTGCTTCACGCATCAAAATTTCACAAATTACCCATTTTTCCTGTGTTTTCTCACAAAAAAAGACCCTTGCACATGGTAAATCAATGGATTTTTCATGCAAAAAGCCCAATCTTGACAGGCAAAAGGCATGATACTGCCACCCCACTATATGCAAATGAAATCTTGGCTCACAGGCATCAATTGGCCATATCAATGTTTTTGATTGACCATGTGAAAGGGTCTTTGTTCCTGAGAAAATGCAGAGGAATGGGTAATTTGTGAACTTTTGATGCGTGAAGCCAAGTCTTGACAGGCAAAAGGCGCAATTTTACAACACCACTGTATGTAAATGAGAAACTGACTCAGAGGTCTCAATTGGCTATATCTGTGTTTTTGATTCACCATGTGCAAGGGTCATTTTTCCTGAGAAAACACAGGATGAATGGGGAATTTGTGAAATTTTGATGCGTGAAGCCCAATCTTGACAGGGATAAGGCATGATACTATCATGACACCACTACATTCAAATCAAACCTTGGCTTGCAGGCATGAATTGGCAATATTGTTGTTTCTGATTCACCATGTGCAAGGGTCTTTTTTCCTGAGAAAACACAGGAAAAAGAGGTAATTTGTGAGATTTTGATGCATGAAGCCAAATCTTGACAGGCAAAACACGCAATCATACCACACCATATATATGAAAATCAAACCTTTGCTCACAGGCATCAATTGTCTATATCTTTTTTTTCACCGTGTGAAAGAGTCTTTTTTCCTGAGAAAAGGCAGAAAAAAAAGGTGATTTTTGACATAAATTCATGCCTGAAGCCAAATCTTGACCGGAAAAACACGTGATACTACCACACAACTAAATGAAAATCAAACCTTGGCTCACAGGCATCAATTGGAAGTATCTATGTCTTTGATTCACCATGTGCAAGGGTCTTTATTGTGAGAAAACACGGGAAAAGTTGGTAATTTCTGAAATTCTGATGCGTGAAGCAAAATCTTTACAGGCAGAAGGTGTGATAATACCACACCACTATATTCGAATCAACCCTTGACTCTGAAACATCAATTGGCCATAATAAATTTTTCATTCATCATGTGAAAGGGTTTTTGTTCCTGAGAAAAAGCAGAAAAAATGGGTAATTTGGGAAATTTTCATGTGCAAAGCCAAATCTTGACAGGCAAAACACGTGATACTACCACACAACTATGTGAGAATCAAACTTTGGCTCACAGGAGGCATCAATTGGCTATATCTGTTTTTTTGATTCACCATGTGTAAAGGTTTTTTTTCCTGAGAAAACATGGGACAAAAAGGGAATGTGTGAAATCTTGATGCCTGAAGGCCAATCTTGACAGGAAAAAGGCATGATACTACCACAGCACTAGATTCAAATTAATCCTTGGCTCACAGGAATCAATTGGCCATATCTACATTTTTGATTCACCATGTGCAAGGGTCTTTTTTCCTGAGAAAATGCAGAAAAAACGGGTAATTTGTGAAATTTTGATGTGTGAAGCCAAATCGTGACAAGCAAAACACGCAAGAATACCACACCACTATATAAAAATCAAACCTTGTCTCACAGGCATCAATTTTCTATATCCATTTTTTTTTTGTTTCATCATGTGCAAGGCACTTTTTTCCTGAGAAAACACAGAAAAAAATGTGATTTGTGAAATATTCATGGGTGAAGCCAAATCTTGACAGGCAAAACACATGTTACTACCACACCACTATATGCAAATCAAATCCTGGGTCACAGGCATTCATTTGCCATATCTATGGTTTTGATTCACTGTGTGCAAGGGTCTTTTTTCATGAGAAAACACAGAAAAAGAGGGTAATTTGTGAAATTTCAATGCACCAAGCCTCATCTTAACAGGCAAAAGGTGTGATACTGCCACACAATTATATTCCAATCAACCCTTGTCTCAGAGGCACCAATTGGCCATATCTAGGTTTTTGATTCACCATGTGCAAGGGTCTTTTTTCCTGAGAAAACACAGGAAAAATAGGTAATTTGTGATTTTTTCCTGAGAAAAAACTGAAAGAAAAGGGAGTTTCTGAAGTATTCATGCATGAAGCCAAATCTTGACAGGTAAAACATGTTATAATACCACACCACTATATCCAGAATGAAAATTGACTCACAGATATCAATTGTCCATATCTATGTTTTTGATTCACCATGTGCACGGGCCCTTTTTCATGAGGAAAGACAGAAAAAATTGGTAATTTGTGAAAGTTTGATGTGTAAAGCCAAATTGTGACAGGCAAAAGGCATGATACTGGCACACCACTTGATGAAAATCAAGCCTTGACTTGAAGAAATAAATTTGCCATATCTATGTTTTTGGTTCACCATGTGCCAGGGTCTTTTTGCCTAGGAAGACGCAGGAAAAATAGGTAATTTGTGAAATTTTGATGTGCGAAGCCAAATCTTGACAGGCAAAACACATGACACTACCACACAACTATATGAAAATCAAAGCTTGGCTCAGGGGCATCAATTTGCCATATCTATGTTTTTGTTTCACCATGTTAAATGGTCTGTTAATTTCCTGAGAAAACACAGGAAAAATAGGTAATTTGTGAAATCTAGATGTGTGAAGCCCAATCTTGAATGTCAAAATGTGTGATACTATCACAACTGTCAGCCTTATAGACAAAAATGTTGCCCAAAAAGCTTCAACAATGTCCTTTCCAGATTCCCCTCATTTTTCTGATCATTTTCATCTATTATTGTCCATAGTTGTGATGTATAATTGAGGAGTAATTACACCTTGAACATCTTTTATTTTCTCAGTTCAAACCATAATACCATATTGAATATATGCATTTTAATCAACAGGGTTTACCATTTTTTCAGCTGGCTGAATGAAAAACTTCATCATCACTCAGAACCACCAACTTAGAAGAATCAGACAACTCTGGACAACATCACTCCTCACTACTCAATCAACACAGATTCCATCACATCCCTACATTGTTGTGGTCATTTGGTGTCATCTGATTGAATAGTAAGCAGCTTTTTCCAAGTTCTCTCTTCCTTCAAAGTTCTTCTGAGCTCTTGATCTCTTCATCCATCCTGCTCATCTTCTTCTCCAATCAAATAAAGAACAAAACCAATAAACATATCATCTTTGCCTCTGTGGACTGCTGCTAAAATACACATAGGTTTCGTACTACACAACCTTTGCCAGTTTCCTTTGGCATAAAAAAGCAAGGAAGTCTTTGACTGGACCTTCTCTGTTTCTTAAGAGGATATGGGTTAAGCTTAGCTGCCCTTAAACCATCCTCCTTTAAAGAGAGAACCAGAATAGCCCATAGAAGGCCAAATATCATCATATTCCTAGTTATAACCATATTCTTTTTCCTCTCCTTCTTCCTTCTCTACTTCACAATAGTTGTCCTCTCCTTATCCTTTCTGGAATCAACCATCACCACGAAAAAACAATTTTCCCCAGATGACAAGTGACATCAAGCTAGCTCCTGCTTTCTACCTGGTAGCTACCCAACGGAGTGTGTATGTATGTACATATTCTAGGCACAAAGGACACAAGAGTCAACTGAGGCAGTGGGCCACATAACTATGTAGTATGTACATACATGACAGCTCATACTCACATGTACATATGGCCCGCCTCAACCGCTGGCAGCTCTTGCGCCAACTGTGCTCAGCAGCAGCAACAGCAAAGCCATCAACGACGACAACAACCATACGGACGAGCTCAACGTACACCCAGAACAGCACCACCGCCACAGCAGAACAGCCAGGACCACTCTTGCGCAGACACGCGGATACCAGCTCCCAATGGCGTCCTGGGCACCAAGAAGGCAATCCGCCAGGCCAGCGAACGGCTATTTGCTCGGTATCAGGCCCAACAGGAAAGGCCTCATGGGTCTATGGGACCCTGACGAATGCGACCGAGGTGCTGCGGCACCCACGGCTAGCCGCCAAGCAGCTGCGTCTCGCGACCTCCACCGGCGCCCCGGCGGACGACCGGACCAGCCCAGCCCAGCGAGCAGGCTAGCCTGCTTGCCGAGCCGGTGCTTGTACCAGCCCAACGAGCAGGCTAGCCTGCTCGCCGAGCCGGCACTCGTACCAGCCCAACGAGCAGGCTAGCCTGCTCGCCAAGCCGGCACTCGTACCGGCCCAACGAGCAGGCTCGTACCAGCCCAGCAAGCGGGTCAGCCTGCTCGATGGGCTGGTACCTGGATGGGCTGGTGCAGGTACCAGCCCGGCGATCAGGTCAACCTGCTCGCCAAGCTGTAACCTGCACCAGCCCAGCGAGCAGGCCGACCCGCTTGCTGGACTGGTGCAGGTACCAGCTTGGCAAGCAGCTCTACTGGCTCGCCGGTCTGGTGCAGGTAACAGCTTGGCCTGCTCGCCAGACTGGTGCCTGTACAAGCCCAGCAAGCAGGCTGACCCACCTGCCCACCGGAGCTCTCGGCGAGCACACACCAGCTCACCGGAGCTCTCGGCGAGCAGGTGTGTACCTGCTCGCCAAGAGCCCTTGGCAAGCTGTTGTGTACCCGCTTGCCGGGATCCCTTGGCGAGGAGGTGTGTATAGAACTGGTTGACAAGGGCTCTCGGCAAGCGCACTCACCCGCTTGCCGGGAGCCATGGCGAGCAGGTGTACAGACCTGCTTACCAAGAACCCTTGGCAAGCATGTCTGTACACAACAGCTTGCCAAGAGCCCTTGGCAAGCATGTTGTGCCTGCCCACCAAGAGCCTTGGCAAGCAGTTGTGTACCCTGCTCACTGAGAGCTCTTGGCGAGCAGGTGTGTACCCTGCCCACCGAGATCTCTTGGTGGACAGCTGCACACTGTTGTGTGTACACCTGCGGCTTGTTGAGGTAAGGTACCAGGTCGGTAACAACTTTGATGGCTGCAATCAATGTAGATACATCCTCACAAAGGCACAGCTCAGAAGATAATCTGCTGTTGTCTTCCGTTATGACATGTAAATACATACAGGTTCAGTGTGGCACTTGAGTCTTGACAAAGGAAGTCAAGGATGGGCCAAGCTGAAGCAGAGCTACAACCACAGCTTCCTTGATGTCCCTTGCCAGCAAGGGACACATCAGCAACCATGGTGAATCAATCTGACTGTCTAAAAACAAGCAGAACATGAAAAAAGGTTTCTGATGGTGGAGGCAAAAACAACAATGTGGAAGTTGCTTGTAATTGTGTCAAACAATAGACGTGCATTTTGATTTTTCAGAGGGCTGAGCAGAGCTTCAAATTGTGGTTTGAATCAACGCAGCCCAGAATGATTGTTGATGAGTGCGGGGATGCTTGGTTCTTGCAAGCCTGTGATTCCAAAATTGGAAAGATGAGAGCCAGGAAGTGCCACCAGGGTGACTGGATGGAAGAGAGAAGATGGTGCTATTGAGATGTTTTTGGTTCATCATCTTTCTCATGTTTGTTAAACTATGTCACCTGTATTTCACATGTCATTCCCGCCATTTCTGTGACATATATCTCTGACTATACCTGGAACAGCCTCAGTGGTAGGATGACTCTCTTCATCCTTACACACCCACCACACACTGCTCCGTGCTTTGCTATTGCACTCACACAACTCAGCTTTTACTTTCTAAGGGAATTCCAGCTGCAGAAACTGGAAGAAGAAATGCATGCTCTTTACCACTGCCATCATAGTCTTTGGAAACCAAACATATCCTTGTTATACATACTGATTATTTCAAAACCATCACATTCTACAACTACCTTTGTAAAACTTTTTGATAGTCTCATTATCAGTTCTGATAATGTAATTATCAGTTCTGATAATGTAATTATCATTTGTGATAATGTCATTATCAGTTCAGATAATGTCATCATCAGTTCTGATAATTTCATTATCAGTTCTGATAATTTCATTATCAGTTCTGATAATTTCATTATCAGTTCTGATAATTTCATTATCAGTTCTGATAATTTCATTATCAGTTCTGATAATTTCATTATCAGTTCTGATAATTTCATTATCAGTTCTGATAATTTAATTATCAGTTCTGATAATTTTATTATCAGTTCTGATAATTTCATTATCAGTTCTGATAATTTTATTATCAGTTCTGATAATTTCATTATCAGTTCAGATAATTTCATTATCATTTCTGATAATTTCATTATCAGTTCTGATAATTTCATTATCAGTTCTGATAATGTCATTATCAGTTCTGATAATTTCATTATCAGTTCTGATAATTTCATTATCAGTTCTGATAATGTCATTATCAGTTCTGGTAATTTCATTATCAGTTCTCATACATTAACAGTTGTGATAATGTCATTATCAGCCCTGATACATGACCAATTGTGATAATGTCATTATCAGTTCTGATAATGTCATTATCAATTCTGAAAATGTCATTATAATCAGTTCTGATAATGTCATTATCAGTTCTGATAATTTCATTATCAGTTATGATAATGTCATTATCAGTTCTGATAATGTCATTATCAGTTCTGATAATGTCATTATCAGTTCTGATAATGTCATTATCAGTTCTCATAATGTCATTATCAGTTCTGATAATGTCATTATCAGGCCTGATAATGTCATTATCAGCTCTCATAATGTCATTATCAGTTCTGATAATGTCATTATCAGTTCTGATAATGTCATTATCAGTTCTGATAATGTCATTATCAGTTCTGATAATGTCATTATCAGTTCTGATAATGTCATTATCAGTTCTGATAATGTCATTATCAGTTCTGATAATGTCATTATCAGTTCTGATAATGTCATTATCACACTGCCGGCATTAACCGGTCGAACACGGCAGTTCGAGCGGTGCTCGAACAGCCGTGTTCAACCGGTGGTCAGACAGGCACTGTCCGACTGAAGCACCTGCCGGTGGGTTGGACAGGCCTGTCCGATCAGTTCCTGGGACCGGTTGCACAGGACCAGCCGGGACCGGTCGGACAAATCTGTCCGACCAGTTGGCTCTCGCTTCGGTTGGACAGTGTCCGTCCGACCACCGGTCAAGGACGGCTGTTTGAGCACCTCTTGAGCAGCCGTGTTTGACCGGTTAATGCCGGCAGTGTCAGTTCTGATAATGTCATTATCAGTTCTGATAATTTCATTATCAGGCCTGATTATGTCATTATTGGTTCTGATAATGTCATTATCAGTTCTCATAATGTCATTATCAGTTTGGATAATGTCATTATCAGTTCGGATTCAGGATGCCAATGGGCAACCCAGGCTAAGAATAAGTGGGCAATCCTGCCCCTGGCTTACAAATACCTGGGCCAACCCTTGCCCAGCCCAAGCCCAACATTGAGTTATTAGCCTTGTGTTAGGAAAACAGCCTTCAATTCTAGCCATAACCCCTTTGACCCGTCTTGAAAACCCAACCCATTGGCATCCTGAGTTCTGATGATGTCCTAATGAGTTTGGATAACAGCTGCTCACGAGGCTTTCAGAATCATTCTTAAGGAGCAAGGACCCCACCAGAATCATTCTGGTGGGGCCAGAACCCCACCAGAATCATTCTGGTGGGGCCAGAACCCCACCAGAATCATTCTGGTGGGGCCAGAACCTCACCAGAATCATTCTGGTGGGGCCAGAACCCCACCAGAATCATTTTGGTGTAGCCAGAAACCTACCAGAAACATTCTGGTGGTGCCAGAACCCCACCAGAATCCTTCTGGTGGGGCCAGAAACCCACCAGAATCATTCTGGTGGGGCCAGAACCCCACCAGAATCATTCCAGTGGGGCCAGAACCCCACCAGAATCATTCTGGTGGGGCCAGAACCCCACCAGAATCATTCTGGTGGGGCCAGAACCCCACCAGGATCATTCTGGTGGGGCCAGAACCCCACCAGGATCATTCTGGTGGGGCCAGAACCCCACCAGGATCATTCTGGTGGGGCCAGAACCCTACCAGAAACATTCTGGTGGTGCCAGAACCCCACCAGAATCATTCTGGTGGGGCCAGAACCCCACCGGTGGGGCCAGAACACCACCAGAATCATTCTGGTGGGGCCAGAACCCCACCAGAATCATTCTGGTGGGGCCAGAACCCCACCAGAATCATTCTGGTGGGGCCAGAACCCAACCAGAACCATTCCGGTGGGGCCAGAACCCCCCAGAATCATTCTGGTGGGGCCAGGACCCCACCAGAATCATTCTGGTGAGCCTGAACCCCACCAGAATCATTCTGGTGGGGCCAGAACCCCACCAGAATCATTCTGGTGGGGCCAGAACCCCACCAGAATCATTCTGGTGGGGCCAGAATCCCACCAGAATCATTCTGGTGGGGCCAGAACCCCACCAGAATCATTCTGGTGGGGCCAGAACCCCACCGGTGGGGCCAGAACCCCACAAGAATCATTCTGGTGGGGCCAGAACCCCACCAGAATCATTCTGGTGGGGCCAGAACCCCACCAGGATCATTCTGGTGGGGCCAGAATCCCACCAGAATCATTCTGGTGGGGCCAGAACCCCATCAGAATCATTCTGGTGGGGCCAGAACCCCACCAGAATCATTCTGGTGGGGCCAGAACCCCACCAGGATCATTATGGTGGGGCCAGAACCCCACCAGGATCATTCTGGTGGGGCCAGAATCCCACCAGAATCATTCTGGTGAGCCTGAACCCCACCAGAATCATTCTGGTGGGGCCAGAACCCCACCAGAATCATTCTGGTGGGGCCAGAATCCCACCAGAATCATTCTGGTGGGGCCAGAACCCCACCAGAATCATTCTGGTGGGGCCAGAACCCCACCAGAATCATTCTGGTGGGGCCAGAACCCCACCAGAATCATTCTGGTGGGGCCAGAACTCCACCAGAATCATTCTGGTGAGGCCAGAACCCCACCAGAATCATTCTGGTGGGGCCAGAACCCCACCAGAATCATTCTGGTGGGGCCAGAACCCCACCAGGATCAGGGGCCAGGAATCCACCAAAATCAGTCTGGTGGGGCCATAACCCCACCAGAATGATTCCGGTGGGGCCAGAACCCCACAAGAATTATTCTGGTGGGGCCAGAACCTGACCAGAATCATTCCGGGGGGGCCAGAACTCCACCAGAACCATTGTGGTGGGGCCAGAACCCTACCAAAATCATTCTGGTGGGGCCAGAACCCCACCAGAATCATTCTGCACCACAAAAACACAATTTTCCCCAGATGACAAGTGACGTCAAGCCAGCTCCCACATTCTACCTAGCAGCTACCCAGTGGGTATGTAAAAAAAAGTTATGTGTTGTGAGTGAAAAATACCAAAAAAGAGGGATGTTGGAGGGCCTGGGGAGCACTTAAGAGGAATGTTTGTGGAAAAAGAAGTAAAGTTTTCTTTTTTGAAAAAAATTCAAAAAAAACACCACAATGGAGGACTTCCTTTTGAATCTGTAGGGGTCTACAAAGTCAGATCTGTAGATTCAAAAAATCCAATTATATTCCCCTGCAAATTTTGGTAAAGAGATTTAGAGTTTGAAATTCCAGATCTGACTCTGTAGCACCCTACAGAACCCACGGGAAGTCCTCCAAGCTTGGATTCTTCTGGGCATCAATTCTACAAATTTTTTTCAGAATTTCTTTGTCAGCCTGCTACTATGACAGAGCCAACCTGACAAAAGTAACATAAATAGAGACATTATTACTACAATATTAAGACCCATTTATATGACTAATAATGTA
This sequence comes from Puccinia coronata f. sp. avenae, assembly GCA_002873125.1. Taxonomy (NCBI): domain Eukaryota; kingdom Fungi; phylum Basidiomycota; class Pucciniomycetes; order Pucciniales; family Pucciniaceae; genus Puccinia; species Puccinia coronata. The sequence goes on along the minus strand of PGCI01000314.1, from coordinate 85,899 downwards.
CAAAAAACTCAGTTTACTTATTTTTATCCAATAAGCTTAGCAAAGTCCTGGCACCATAAAAATAAGTGATTAATTAAAATAATAACTACTTTTGACAAAAATACTAAATAACTTCTAAACCTTGAGGAAAACTTAGAATATTATGTCATATTCTGAATCCTCATGCAAATTAATGTAGGGTCCCTCACTGGAAGTACCCCTAAATTCCTACTCCTTCACCTTGAACCAATTACCCGTAAGAATTGGCCACAAACATATGTCACACGGACATTACACACGTATGTACTTGTTATATATGCATACTATATGTGAAATGACCAATTATGGACTTATAATTGAGGTGTTGTGTATAGTTTGGGAGTTAGGCCCAATTGGGGTTTAAACCTCCAACCCCGCGCGTGGATTATATAATCCAATTGGAAATTGGCCAAATGCGTGGAAATAGCTAATCCCCTAGTTACCACATATGTACAAGTGTAACTAGGGTAAAAGTAGATTCTACGTGGTTTATTTACAAGGTTTTATTAATAAAAACCTTGAATACATAAGAGTAACATAGCCAGTGTGGTCTTTAATGATTGGCCTTAGCCATTTGTGGCCCATTTGCGTCATTTGTGGCCCATTTCAGATACAATTACACGTCAGTGTTGCTATGTACCTTAGTTACAATAACTAAATAGGTTATTAAGGTCATAAAAAGCACTTGTGACGCTGAATTAATGACCAGCAGTGACATTGGGATGAGCCCTGTTAGTGCCAATCTCCCAAAGTGGCCACATTGCGCTGAAAACCAGTTACTACACGCACACAGGCAGAAAGGTCCTCCACTATGAGTGAAATTAGTATATATAGAGCCCTCTTTCCACGTCAAAAGTTGTTCCCCATCATCAATTATTATTACAGTCAATCAGTTACGCCGTGTCCTGTCCTTACTTCAGTTGCTCTGCCCTATTTTGCCTGTTTTATCCGTGGTGTTCTCATTAAATCAACCATCCTACGTGTCCAGCTCCTGCGCAGAAACCCTTCAATCTACCCAGCAGCTCTACTTCACCCCCCTCACTGCCGGCATTAACCGGTCGAACACGGCAGTTTGAGTGGTGCTCGAACAGCCGTGTTCGACCGGTGGTCGGACGGGCACTGTCCGACCGAAGCAAGAGCCAACTGGTCGGACAGATTTGTCCAACCGGTCCCGGCTGGTCCTGTGCGACCGGTCCCAGGAGCTGATCGGACAGGCCTGTCCGACCCGGCGGCAGGTGCTTCGGTCGGACAGTGCCTGTCCGACCACCGGTTGAACACGGCTGTTCGAGCACCGCTCGAACTGCCGTGTTCGACCGGTTAATGCCGGCAGTGCCTACGTGGCTTTTTGGCTTGAAAGAAGCAATAGTGAGTACTTCTTTCATCCTTCTGTCCCCATCCTGGTTCCTTAATTGGAAAAGCACTTTGGTACCACCTTCTGTTACGCAGAAACCCATTGTTTGCTTAATCAGATACCACCCTCACTGCCGGCATTAACCGGTTGAACACGGCTGCTCGAGCGGTGCTCGAACAGCCGTGTTCGACCGGTGTTCGGACGGACACTGTCCGACCGAAGCGAGAGCCAACTGGTCGGACAGATTTGTCCGACCGGTCCCGGCTGGTCCTGTGCAACCGGTCCCAGGAACTGATCGGACAGGCCTGTCCGACCCGCCGGCAGGTGCTTTGGTCGGACAGTGCCTGTCCGACCACCGGTCGAACACGGCTGTTCGAGCACCGCTTGAACTGCCGTGTTCGACCAGTTAATGCCGGCAGTGCCTGCTTAGCAGATCTCTGATTTAGAGGGCACCTACAAACACCCCTGTGCCAGCAGGCCCCTCTATAAAAAAGAATTATATTCTTTTTATTTCTTTCCTACTACTTTTCTACGTGAAATTATCCTACTCTACCCTTATTTTGCACTCTTATCACCTAGTGTAGCTAAAAGGTACTAGCCCTTGGCATCACAGAGGCTGACATTCTTCTGGTAAGGCATCCCAAGTGAGATGAAGTGTTGTCTTCATTTCTTCTGTTGACCAAGGTTGGTAGAGGTCTTGGACATTTTTTTTAAAACTTTCAATAAGTTTGAAATTGGTTTCAGATGAGGTGATTGAGGCAGCCAATTGCAATCTTGGGTAAATTTTATTTTTTCTAATGCTGTGGCTGGCTAACAACATATGCATTGGGGCATTGTCTTCCATGACAATGAGTTGATGCGCAAGGTCTTTGTCCTAAAGGAATGGGTTCTAGCCCCTCCAGAATGGTTCTGGAGGGGCTCTATGAAGAAAATTGTCCAGAGCTTCTCCCTCCAAAGATAGAGTCCCTGGCCCAGTCATAAAAAATCCCTAGTAGTGGAATGGCTGCAAGCTAGGCTGGTTTCCCTTCTTTCATTCTTGGGGTAAGCAACTGGGACTAAGTAAGATTGACCTTTTGTATCGCTGATTGATAAGGACAGGTGACCTTCTCCATTGTACTTGAAGTTTGCTTGAGCATCAGTGAAGAAAGGCTTACCTAAGATAAATTTGACTGGTCCTTTAGCTACCCAGAAGTGAACTGGCCTAATGATGTTTCCTATAGATACTTCAACATTGGTTGGTTCTGGCCCCTCCAGAATGATTCTGGTGGGGTTCTGGCCCCTCCAGAATGATTCTGGTGGGGTTCTGGCCCCTCCAGAATGATTCTGGTGGGGTTCTGGCCCCTCCAGAATGATTCTGGTTCTGGCCCCTCCAGAAGCATTCTGGTGGGATTCTGGCCCCTCCAGACAAATTCTGGTGGGGTTCTGGCCCCTCCAGAAGCATTCTGGTGGGATTCAGGCCCCTCCAGACTAATTCTGGTGGGGTTCTGGCCCCTCCAGACGCATTCTGGTGTGGTTCTGGCCCCTCCAGAAGGATTCTGGTGGGGTTCTGGCCCCTCCAGAAGCATTCTGGTGGGGTTCTGGCTCCTCCAGTAGCATTCTGGTGGGGTTCTGGCCCCTCCAGAAGCATTCTGGTGGGGTTCTGGCACCTCCAGAATAATTCTGGAGGGGTTCTGGCCCCTCCAGAATGATTCTAGAGGGTTTCTGGCCCCTCCAGAATGATTCTGGAGGGGTTCTGGCCCCTCCAGAATGATTCTGGAGGGGTTCTGGCCCCTCCAGAATGATTCTGGAGGGGTTCTGGCCCCTCCAGAATGATTCTAGAGGGGTTCTGGCCCCTCCAGAATGATTCTGGAGGGGTTCTGGCCTTCCAGAATGATTCTGGAGGGGTTCTGGCCACTCCAGAATGATTCTGGAGGGGTTCTGGCCACTCCAGGAGGATTCTGAAGGGGCTCCAGAAGTATTCTGCAGGGGTTACGGACCCTCCAGAAGGATTCAGAAGGGTTTCTAGCCCCTGCAGAATGTTGGACGGCACTTCCAGGATGATTTTGGGGGTTCTGGCCCGCCCTGAATGAATCTGGGGTGTTCTGGCCCTCCCAGAATGATTCTGAGGGGTTCTGGCCCTCCCAGAATGATTTTGGGGTGTTCTAGCCCCCCCAGCATGATTGTGGGGGGTTCTGACCCTCCCAGAATGGTTCTGGGGGGTTCTGGCCCTCCCAGAATGATTCTGGAGGTGTGTTGACACCTCCAGAATGCTTCTGGGGGTGTGTTGACACCTCCAGAATGCTTCTGGGGGTGTGTTGACACCTCCAGAATGCTTCTGGGGGTGTGTTGACACCTCCAGAATGCTTCTGGAGGTGTGTTGACACCTCCAGAATGCTTCTGGAGGTGTGTTGACACCTCCAGAGTGCTTCTGGAGGTGTGTTGACACCTCCAGAATGCTTCTGGAGGTGTGTTGACACCTCCAGAATGCTTCTGGAGGTGTGTTGACACCTCCAGAATGCTTCTGGAGGTGTGTTGACACCTCCAGAATGCTTCTGGAGGTGTGTTGACACCTCCAGAATGCTTCTGGAGGTGTGTTGACACCTCCAGAATGCTTCTGGAGGTGTGTTGACACCTCCAGAATGCTTCTGGAGGTGTGTTGACACCTCCAGAATGCTTCTGGAGGTGTGTTGACACCTCCAGAATGCTTCTGGAGGTGTGTTGACACCTCCAGAATGCTTCTGGAGGTGTGTTGACACCTCCAGAATGCTTCTGGAGGTGTGTTGACACCTCCAGAATGCTTCTGGAGGTGTGTTGACACCTCCAGAATGCTTCTGGAGGTGTGTTGACACCTCCAGAATGCTTCTGGAGGTGTGTTGACACCTCCAGAATGCTTCTGGAGGTGTGTTGACACCTCCAGAATGCTTCTGGAGGTGTGTTGACACCTCCAGAATGCTTCTGGAGGTGTGTTGACACCTCCAGAATGCTCTGGAGGTGTGTTGACACCTCCAGAGTGCTTCTGGAGGTGTGTTGACACCTCCAGAATGCTTCTGGAGGTGTGTTGACACCTCCAGAATGCTTCTGGAGGTGTGTTGACACCTCCAGAATGCTTCTGGGGGTGTGTTGACACCTCCAGAATGCTTCTGGGGGTGTGTTGACACCTCCAGAATGCTTCTGGAGGTGTGTTGACACCTCCAGAATGCTTCTGGAGGTGTGTTGACACCTCCAGAATGCTTCTGGAGGTGTGTTGACACCTCCAGAATGCTTCTGGAGGTGTGTTGACACCTCCAGAATGCTTCTGGAGGTGTGTTGACACCTCCAGAATGCTTCTGGAGGTGTGTTGACACCTCCAGAATGCTTCTGGAGGTGTGTTGACACCTCCAGAATGCTTCTGGAGGTGTGTTGACACCTCCAGAATGCTTCTGGAGGTGTGTTGACACCTCCAGAATGCTTCTGGAGGTGTGTTGACACCTCCAGAATGCTTTTGGATGTGTGTTGACACCTCCAGAATGCTTCTGGAGGTGTGTTGACACCTCCAGAATGCTTCTGGAGGTGTGTTGACACCTCCAGAATGCTTCTGGAGGTGTGTTGACACCTCCAGAATGCTTTTGGAGGTGTGTTGACACCTCCAGAATGCTTCTGGAGGTGTGTTGACACCTCCAGAATGCTTCTGGAGGTGTGTTGACACCTCCAGAATGCTTCTGGAGGTGTGTTGACACCTCCAGAATGCTTCTGGAGGTGTGTTGACACCTCCAGAATGCTTCTGGAGGTGTGTTGACACCTCCAGAATGCTTCTGGAGGTGTGTTGACACCTCCAGAATGCTTCTGGAGGTGTGTTGACACCTCCAGAATGCTTCTGGAGGTGTGTTGACACCTCCAGAATGCTTCTGGAGGTGTGTTGACACCTCCAGAATGCTTCTGGAGGTGTGTTGACACCTCCAGAATGCTTCTGGAGGTGTGTTGACACCTCCAGAATGCTTCTGGAGGTGTGTTGACACCTCCAGAGTGCTTCTGGAGGTGTGTTGACACCTCCAGAGTGCTTCTGGAGGTGTGTTGACACCTCCAGAGTGCTTTTGGAGGTGTGTTGACACCTCCAGAGTGCTTCTGGAGGTGTGTTGACACCTCCAGAGTGCTTCTGGAGGTGTTTTAATGATTCTGGACCCGCTTTTGGGTAATACCCGCAGGGTAATACCACGGCAGTTTTTTAGAAGGGCAAATTTCCCCGGGGCCCAGCCCTATAAATGACTGGTCGTAGGTTCCCTAATGGCCAGGTTAAGGTACCCGCCCAGCAAGTAGGCCAACCTGCTTGCCAAGCTGGTACCTGTGCCAGTCCAGCGAGTAGGCTGACCTACTCCCTGTGCTGGTACAGGTACCAGCCCGGCAAGCAGGCTGACCTGCATGCCGAGGTGGTCCCTGTACCAGCCCGGCGAGGAGGTTGACGTCCTCACTGAGCTGTTATCAACCTCCTCGCCAGGCTGGTACAGGTACCAGCTTGGTGGGGAGGTCAAGCTTATCGCCAGGCTAGTACAGGTACCAGCTCAATGGGGAGGTCAACCTCCTCGCCGGGCTGGTACAGGTACCAGCTCGGTGGGGAGGTCAAGCTCCTTGCCGGGCTGGTACAGGTACCAGCTCGGTCAGGAGGTCAAGAGCCTCGCTGGGCTGGTACAGGTACCAGCTCGGTGGGTAGGTCAACCTCCTTGCCGGGCTGGTACAGGTACCAGCTTGGTGGGGAGGTCAACCTCCTCGCCGGGCTGGTACAGGTACCAGCTTGGTGGGGAGGTCAAGCTCCTTGCCGGGCTGGTCGGGTATCAGCTCGGTGGGGAGGTCAACCTCCTCGCCGGTTGGACATCCACTGGATGACCAATATACAGGTCATCCACTGGATGACTGATATACAGGTCATCCAATGGATGAGGCCAATACCGGTCATCCAGGTCATCCAGTGGATGACCAAGTATATGACCAATACAAGCAGATGACTAGTATTGGTCATCCACATCCAGTGGATGTGACCAATACTGGTCATCCACATCCAGTGGATGTGACCAATACTGGTCATTCAGAGGATGACGGGTATTGGTCACAATGACCAGTATTGGTCACAATGACCGGTATCGGTCACAACAATTGGTATTGGTCACAATGACCGGTATCGGTCACATCCACTGGATGATGACTGGTATTGGTCACAATGACCGGTATCGGTCACATCCACTGGATGATGACTGGTATTGGTCACCCACATCCAGTGGATGTGACCAATACCGGTCATCCACAGCTGTTTGACTGGTGTGCGGTTTGCCGGTTGGAAAGACAGGTCTGTTCAACCGGTGTGCTGGTTGGACAGACAGGTCTGTTCAACCGGTGTGCCGGTTGGACAGACATGAGGAGTGCTCCCCACAACTTCTGAGGATGCTGCATGTATTGCGCGAGCTGCAGCACTCAGCCGTCATGGAGATATGGATTTATATACATACAAGGCCTGTGTGGCACAAAGGAAATTGAGCTGAGTAAGACAAAGTCAAGAGTAGGTGTGGAGTAGCTTCAGAGCTGCGGCTGAAGTTACATGATGTCACTTGTCATCTGGAGAAAATTGTTTTTTCGTGGTGTATTGTGCTCCCCTTTCTTGTGTGCTGTTGTCACATAAGAGACCCAGGCTCACAACACCACTATATGAAAATCAAGTCTTGGCTCACAGGCATCAATTAATAATATCTTTGTTTCTGATTCACCATGTGAAAGGGTCTTTTTCCTGAGGAAAACATGGGAACAATAGGCAATTTGTAAAATTTTGATGCATGAGGCCCAATCTTGACAGGCAAAAGGCATGATACTACCACACCACTATACTCAAATCATCACTTGACTTAGAGGCATCAATTGGCCAAATTTATGTTTTTGATTCACCATGTGCAAGGGTCTCTTTTCCTGAGAAATCATGGGAAAAATATATGATTTGTGAAATTGTGATGCGTGAAGCCAAATCTTGACATGCAAAAGGCATGATACTACCAAACCACTATTTGCAAATCAACACTTGAATCAGATTCATCAATTAGCCATACCTATGTTTTTGATTCACCTTGAGCAAGGGTCTTTCTTCCTGGGGAAACACAGGAAAATAGGTAATTTGTGAAATTTGGGTGTGTTTGAGGCCCAATCTTGACAGGCATAAGGAATGATACTACCACACCACTATATGAAATTCCAACCTTGAATCACATGCATCAATTGGGAATATCCATGTTTTTGATTCCCCATGTGCAAGGGTCTTTTTTCATGAGAAAATGCAGAAAAAATGGGTAATTTGTGAAATTTTGATGCGTGAAGCCAGATCTTGATAGGCAAACACGCAATACTACCATAAAAATTTATATAAACCAAACCTTGGACCACAGGCATCAATATTCTATATCTAATTTTTTGTTTCACCATGTGCAAGGCACTTTTTCCTCAGAAAACACAAAAAAAAGGTGATTTGTGAAATATTCATGGGTGAAACCAAATGTTGACAGGCAAAACATGTGATAATAACACACCACTATATGAAAATCAAATCTTGGCTCAAAGGCATTAATTGGCCATATCTATGTTTTTAATTCACCATGTGCAAGGGTCTTTTTTCGTGAGAAAATGCAGAAAAAGAGGGAAATTTGTGAAATTTTGATGCGTAAAGCCACATCTTAACAGGCAAACGGCTGCATGAGACTGCCACACCAATATATGCAAATCAACCCTTGACTCAGAGGAATCAATTGGTCATATCTATGTTTTTGATTGACCATGTGCAAGGGTCTTTTTTCCTGGGAAGAAACAAGAAAACTAGATAATTTGTGAAATTTTGATGCATGAAGCCAAATCTTGATGGGCAAAACATGTGTTACTACCACATCACAATACAAAAATCAAACCTTGGCTCACAGGAATCAATTGGCCATATCTATGTTTTTGTTTTACCATGTGCAAGGGTCTTTTTTCCTGAGAAAACACGGGAAAAATAGGGAATTTGTGAAATTTTGATGTGTGAAGCCCAATCTTGACCGGCAAAATGTGTGTACTACCACAACACTATGTGCAAATCAATCCTTGGCTCACAGGCATCTTTTGGTAACATCTAGGTTTCTGATTCAACATGTGAAAGGGTTGTTTTTCCTGAAAAAACAAGGGAGAAATAGGTAATTTGTGAAATTTTGACACATGAAGCCACATCTTGACAGGCACAAGGCATTATACTAAAGGTTTTGCCGCAATGACAAGATTTTCAAAGTGAGACTATAGAGCACCAACCACGGAAACCACTTGTTACAACAAGCCTTTTGTTTGTTGGTGACTGTTGGGTACTTTTGCATTTGAAAACAGAAATCGATGGTAGTGGGGTTGCATGGCGTCACAGTGCGGGGTTCAGAAAAGGCTGGGAATGGTGTAAATGGATGTCTGCAGGGAGGCACCGGCAGATGAGAAAGGGTGTTTGGAAAATACAAAGGACAGTATCTTCGTGTGACATCAGGGAGCAGAGGGAAGCAAAAGGAGGAAAAATGAATCAACTTGTCCCAGTGCATTGCCACATGAAGTGCTTGACCTGATTGACAAGTGCAACAAAATTTCTAAAATCCATGCAAAACATTTGTACTAATGTTTTGCATGGTCTTCAGATTGCCTTGAAAAGTTGTCCACATTAATACAGATGTTTTGCATGGAGTTTACCAATTTTGTTGCACTTGTTGATCAGGTCAAGCACTTTTTGTGGCAATGCACTGGGACAGCCCCTGGGTGAGGCACCACAATAATAACTTTCTCAAATGCCTGCAGTTGACATGTGGCATCTTGAGTATTACTGAATACCTTTGTTGATGCAAGCTTGGAGTGAGGTAAGCTTTACTGCTGGCATTGATTGGTCAAACGTGGCTGGTTGATAAGTTCTTGAACAGCGGTGTTTGACCAGTGATTGGACAGGCACGGTCTGACCAAAGCCCGTGCCAGCCAGTTGGATGGGCCTGTCCAATAGGTTTGACTGAAACCAGTCACCACCAGCCAGGAACTGATTGGGCAGACCATGGCCAGCATGGGCTTTGGTTGGACGGTGCATGTCCAAGATCACTGGTTGAACATGTCTGTCTGAGCACTGCTTGAATAGCCATGTTTGACTGGTCAATGCTGACAGTGCTTACAATAGTGTCATCTTGTGATACAGTAGTGATATGATGTTAGTATCTTGTAATATGACAGTGATCTGATATTGTTATATTGGGATATGACAGTTATATGAGGGTGGTTTGAAAAAATTGACCACTACAAGATATCCCGCATATCCCGTAATGTCTTACTCAGTATCCCATACGGGATATGTTGTAGGGTATGTAGTGCAAGCCCCTCCTTTGGAGGCTTGCTTCGCGAGGCGCCCCCGGCGCGCTGGGGTTCTCCCCGCCCTCCAAAGCGAGGGAAGCTACGGCCAAGCGCTTTTCTTTTTGCAGCTTTCATTCAACTTTGTCTTGGCCGACTTCTTGCAAAGACAATCTCTCATCTTGATGATTCCGACCATACACATGATACTGCAATGTCTTATTCCATCCGTTCATCTTACAACAATAGGCTTGTATGTTTGAGAATTTACTGTTCCATGAATATAAGCAGTCGTTAGCTGGAATGGTCGTGATTCAGTTTGTGCCTTCGAGTAAGTCTGAGCCAAATCACAGTCCTACATCTAGGCTGCTATCAAGGTGATGGCATTTTTCTGACCATAAGACACTGCGAGGGAAAGGACAAGCACCCTATTTCTGAGCTCAACTCAGGCTCATGATGCATGGTCATTGGCACAGTACTGAACATCGCAATGGTGCAGAGTATCCAAAAGTGGCCATACAAGGGGGAAAATTTAACAAGCATCCTAAATTTTTTCACATATCGTTTACCAAATATTCCAGTCGCGATATCGGGTCACCAGATAGTGGGTGACACAAACATTCATATGTTTTGGGTAAATTTTATATCCAAAAGTTGATTCATTGTAATGCATGATGGAGAAGAAAAGCAAAGAGAAGGGAAAATGCAACCAAGTACAAAGAATTTAGTTCTCACTGCAATGGCTTAAAAGGTGGTCAGAAGATGAAGGGATCTGAGCTGGGGATTGATTTCTTGTGGGAAGCTGTTTGAGTAGAAAATTTATCGAAGAACCAAGTTTTGATCGAGAAAAGTGAACATGGCGAACAAAAATTCATCATAAAACAGAAAAGAAAAACTGAGGGAAACTCCTGTGGAAGGGAGAATTCTAGAAAGGTGAACTAATTCAATCCTGAAGGCCACTGCTTAAGGTTATTTGATACTTCTCCACAGACAAGATGACAAATTCATGTTTCTAAAAATCAGCCGATCGGGATAATCTTGATATGGCGTGAAAATGCAGAGATACTCAAAAAAGAAGGAATAAGAGTTTGAGATGGGTAAAATAAAAACCAGATTTGCAACAAAGGAAGAAGGGGCATGTTTGGAAAGAGCTTGTGATCTCATGAGCATAGCTTCTTGAGCTGTTGCGTGTTAAATCTTCTCATTTTTAACCTATCCATTCAAATCGCAGAGGTGATAGCAAATATTAGATAGGCGTGCTTCTATTGGCTAAGCCCAATTGCGTCAATGTAGAAGTGAAGAATATCTAGGGAGAAGAGCTAGTGTATGGCGGAAGCTGGGGGAATCGAGAAGCTTACGTTTGTAGAACCACCCCCTAACTTTCAATTCGATGAACTCGCCCAACAATTTTCTCCGGGCCCATAGGCCCCGGATACGAAAAATAAAATCATCCTTCCGGAGCCTCAAGCGGCCCAAATTAAATGTGATGTAGGTCCACAATCGAAAGAGAAAAGAACGGTGTGAGCGACTACCCTTAGAATCCTTATACTTCGAGCCGCTCTTGGACGATTTTTTTCGGCGTCCCCGCATGCTACTATTGCCTTTTCCTTTTTTGTCCGCTTTAGCCGTCGACTTCCACCATGATTTTCCCTGCTTTCCCTCCAACAAATCCGTGTCTGACTTATATCCACGCAATGCACTTATACCTCTGGTGGCACTCTTCACGTTAGAGTCGACTGTTTCAACACCCAACTGAAGAAATATCATCACGAGGATTGAATATAAGAGAAGATTCATGTCTGCGAAGTTCTCCTTGAAGTCGGGGAACCGCTGGGATGAAAAGCAGGCAAAGAGTTAATCGGACCAAAGAGAGATGCCAAGATTTGGCCCGCGGCAAATGGGAAGCTCTTTATATCATTGAAGACCTGTACTGATTAGACGCTATAATGCACCGCCCATGGCTTATTTGTACGCTTTTTTTACATAAATGCATACGTGCCCATGACAGAGCAATCGAAGGTCTCATCAAAGGCAGCTGGCGTACAGCGCTGCGCGGAAAAGGCTCTCAACACAGCATCGCCGTTATGCAGCGTCATATCAAGAACAGATTCTGCTGCGCGTGCAGTATGGAGAGCGCGACAGTCGATCCAACGTGTTGAAGTGAGAGCTGAGAAAATTGATACTCATCATTCCAGGGAGTGTCAAGTGAAAATCGGCCTTCTCCACTCCGGTCAGCTGCGTATGGCCGGCCGTCTCTACGTTTCGAAACTCGGCGACTGCGGCGGCGTTTGGAGCCCCGCAACAGGAGGTATATGAATCTGACACGATGCATGTCGCTAATCGAGTTCGACGTCACAACAGTGGTCGAGACGGGTTCATTGTGACCCTGCTGCAAAAAGCCTGTACTGTGACTCTGAGGCACATAAATTTTACCGTGAGCGGGGTTGGGTTCTAGGTTGACACAATCCCCTCGCTTCGGAGGGCCGGGCACAGGCCTCACAGGGCAAGGGGCGCTTTGCGCTAGCCTGGCTCCTCCAACAAGGAGGGGTTTGTGTTAAGCTAGGGTTGGGTTGAATCACGGAGTGCAGGCAATTTGACCCCACCTAAACCCAAACATCAGCCGCATTGGATCTGCCAGCAAGGTTGAAACAACCGTATCTGTTCTTCCAAGGTAGGATTTGTTTAGGCTTTTGTTGGATTATGGACATTTTACTTTGTTGTGCTTATACATTCCTTTCCAACACAACTATTTTCCTTCAGAAACCAGTTGGTATCCCAATTTAACCCTTGTATTTTCCACCAGCAAAGCAGAGTTACATACAGCTGTTCTCACAAAGTTTGTCCAGCTTTTTTGAATTTACCAGCTCAAAAAAAGGCTGGATTTGCCAAAAAAACTTGGTAAAGTTTGCAGATTCTGTCAGCCTCTGTGATGCCAAGGGCTAATACCTTTTAGCTACACAAGGTGATAAAAGTGTAAAATAAGGGTAAAGTGGGGTAATTTCACGTAGAAAAGTAGTAAAGAAGAGATAAAAAGAATATAATTCTTTTTATAGAGGGGCCTGCTGGCGCAGGGGTGTTTGTAGGTGCCCTCTAAATCAGAGATCTGCTAAGCAGGGTGGTATCTGATTAAGCAAACAATGGGTTTCTGCGTAACAGAAGGTGGTACCAAAGTGCTTTTCCAATTAAGGAACCAGAATGGGGACAGAAGGATAAAAGAAGTACTCACTATTTCTTCTTTTAAGCCAAAAAGCCACGTAGGGGGGTGAAGTAGAGCTGCTGGGTAGATTGAAGGGTTTCTGCGCAGGAGCTGGACACGTAGAATGGTTGATTTGAAGGGAACACCACGGATAAAACAGGCAAAACAGGGCAGAGTAACTGAAATAAGGACAGGACACGGCGTAACTGATTGACTGTAATAATAATTGATGATGGGGAACAACTTTTGGCGTGGAAAGAGGGCTCTATATATACTAATTTTACTCATAGTGGAGGACCTTTCTGCCTGTGTGCGTGTAGTAACTGGTTTTCAGCGCAATGTGGCCAATTTGGGAGATTGGCACTAACAAGGCTCATCCCAATGACACTGCTGGTCATTAATTCAGCGTCACAAGTGCTTTTTATGATCTTAATAACCTATTTAGTTATTGTAACTAAGGTACATAGCAACACTGACGTGTAATTGTATCTGAAATGGGCCACAAATGACGCAAATGGGCCACAAATGGCTAAGGCCAATCATTAAAGGCCACGCTGGCTATGTTACTCTTATGTATTCAAGGTTTTTATTAATAAAACCTTGTAAATAAACCACGTAGAATCTACTTTTACCCTAGTTACACTTGTACATATGTGGTAACTAGGGGATTAGCTATTTCCACGCATTTGGCCAATGTCCACTTGGATTATATAATCCACGCGCGGGGTTGGAGGTTTAAACCCCAATTTAATTGGGCCTAACTCCCAAACTATACACAACACCTCAATTATAAGTCCATAATTGGTCATTTCACATATAGTATGCATATATAACAAGTACATACGTGTGTAATGTCCGTGTGACATATGTTTGTGGCCAATTCTTACGGGTAATTGGTTCAAGGTGAAGGAGTAGGAATTTAGGGGTACTTCCAGTGAGGGACCCTACATTAATTTTCATGAGGATTCAGAATATGACAACAAATTTCAAGTTATCCTCAAGGTTTAGAAGTTATTTAGTATTTTTGTAAAAAGTAGTTATTATTTTAATTTATTACTTATTTTTATGGTACCAGGACTTTGCTAAGCTTATTGGATAAAAATAAGTAAACTGAGTTTTTTGTACATTATTAGTCATATAAATGGGTCTTAATATTGTAGTCATAATGTCTCTATTTATGTTACCTTTGTCAGGTTGGCTCTGTCATAGTAGCAAGCTGACAGATTCTATCTGCAAGACTATTAACCTTTCCCTGCCAAACTGTGTGTAATTCAGCTGCAGGGTTAAGTTTAGCTCAGTTTTTTTTTTAGAAAATCCAACCTTTTTTTGGCCTGTCGATCCAGCTGACAACAATCTTTATGAGAATGGCTGTAAATATGTAGTCTCTATTGCTTTCCACCCTCTCCAATATAACTCAGATCCTCTGGTCATTGTCCTTCTCTCTAACTATGGTTTAAGGGCGGCTTTTCCCCCCCAAGAAAGTTTTCATATTCAGGTGTGCACTGGTGGGGCATCAGCATCTGCAAAACGAATGCCGGCTTCAGCCAGCTTCTGCTCAACAAAGCGGGTTGATCTGGATGTGGTACCAAACAGATAAATGCTATTTCCCACTGCCAGAAAAGCTGGCTTGGATGGTTGCATCTGAGTTTACATTGGATGCGGCCATCAAATTCAAACTTGGGTGCCGGGCCACCAAGTGAATCATTGACCAATTCAACCTCTGTGGCCTGGGCGTTTGGCCACCAAGTTTGAATCTGCTATCAATTTACTTGGTGGCCCGGAGCCAGAGTTTGGATTGTATGGCCACATCCAATGTAAACTTGGATGCAACCATCCAAGCCAGCATTGCTGGCAGTGTTGTTTGTTGACTTGACCAATGGAAGGCCAGTATTTTACATCTCTGTAGCTCACATCATCTTTATGAGGAATGTGAGAGCAGGGATGTGTGTTGCTGTAATGCATTTTGCCACTTGCTGCCCATAAATGATGACACATCTCCCTGCTTTTGGTGCTCTTTCAAGCCCACAATCCCACCTGGAGAGGAATGTTCACGTTAAACTCTTTGGCCAGTGCAAGTAAGTGTTGAACTATGCAAGATTGCTTTGAGGCAATCCTCACTTCCAAATCTAGCTGCACTGCCAGCAATGCTGGCTCGGATGGTCGCATCCGAGTTTACATTGGATGCAGCCATCCGATTCAAACTCGGGCGCCGGGCCACTGAGTGAATCAAGGACCGATTCAAACTCGGTGGCCAAACGACAGGGCCGATGTGGTGTGCTATTTAGGTTTCAAGTATCAAATATGTCACAAGGATCAATTATCCCATCAGGGATGTCACAAACCTGACATGTCACTACATATTTCCACTCTCACTGGTACTTAAACCATAGTCACTCACTCAAACCTCCGGACTAGTCCCACTTAATCCATAGTTATATATACATAGTCTTCATACAAAGTACATAGCACAGGGACACATAGTCATATTTTAGTCCATAGTTTTAGTCCATAGTTTTAGTCCATAGTCTTACATAATCAACTCTGACCAATCATCACGTACGGTTCAGCCATCAAGTTCTGACCAATCAACACGTAGGATTCAGAAATAGAAGTCTGGCCAATCAGGACGCACGGTTCAGCCAGAAGTCTCAGGAAGAATTAGCTCATCAAGTTCTGACCAATCAGAGCTCACGGTTCAGACAGGAAAACTCAAGAAGAATTCAGTCATCAAGTTCTGACCAATAAGGACGCATGGCTCAGCTCTGACCAATCATCACGTAGGATTCAGACATCAGGTTCTGACCAATCAGAAGACATGGCTCAGATGCTCACCAGCAAAAATGCCTCAAAGGATTTTCACACCAGCAAAAATTCCTCACTATTCAATATAAAAGGAGGGCCTCTTCCCCCTCATCAGAATCATCCAGCCACGGATACCCACCTCATCAGGGGATCACCTACACACACCCAACCAGCAAGAACTCACATTCACAACCACTCAAACACATCCATCACACAACAGAAGAAGGCCAGAAAAGTAAAACACTTACATCTTTCTCAAGATAAGTAAGTGTGATCTAAATCGGGGAAGCCTGAGAAGCTTTCATACCTTAAGGGTATTATATCTTAAAGGCTAAGAGAGTGGGGCATAAAATATCCTGAATAGTCCACTTTTCATTATTTTCATTGATAGTCATTCACAGAAAACATAAAAGGACATAAAACATTTCACTTACTCTTTTCACAAGACCTTATCATCATCACCCCCTTCACAAAACTACAAAAGACAAAAAGATTTCATCAGCTCTTATCATTCAACTCATAGTCTATTCTTGATCACTTCCACTCTATCCCATTCTTACTTATCTTATCTCATCCACTACATCATATCAAAGATCCACGCACACTAAAGGTGATATTGCTGAAGAAGAAAGTTGATCTAAGCCTGATACGAGACTACTACATATCAGTTTTCCTCTATCATTAGTTAGCCACATCAAATAAATAATTTTGTTGTGTCAGCTCTTACGTATTATATTAGAGGGGCAGGTCTTTCAAACCACCCGTAACAGTCATAATAGTTCATATATAGTTGAAATATTGTCTCAGTTATTTCCCCCTCACAGGACTGCCAACCCATCCCAAAAGGAGTTCTCACACCGATATCCAGTAACATTTCCAAGATATCTGGCAGCATTTTTTTCTCTTTTTTTTCCATTGTATACATAATACACATTGAAAAAATCTGTCACACGCTCACGTTTTTTCATATTTTTGTTTTTTGTTTTTAAAAAAATGGAAAAAAACATGAGAATGTGTCAAATTGTGTCAATTTGTATTATGTATGTAATGGGAAAAAAAATAAAAAAACAAAAGAATGCTACCAGATATCCTGGAAATGTTACTGGATATCCTGGACAGGATATCTGGTAAGGTTTGTAGATATTA
The DNA here is from genome assembly GCA_002873125.1 of Puccinia coronata f. sp. avenae. Lineage (NCBI taxonomy): Eukaryota > Fungi > Basidiomycota > Pucciniomycetes > Pucciniales > Pucciniaceae > Puccinia > Puccinia coronata. The sequence continues at coordinate 69,070 of PGCI01000314.1, read as the reverse complement.
TGTTGGGTTTGACCTTGTTATCATACCAGAGAAACTCAATCAGTGGCGGGGCAAACATGCCAGCAAATTTGGATGAGCCTGTCAGTCTGGTCACGCAAAATGTAAGCTCTAGTTAAGCAGGCCCTTGCAGAGCACACCCTGATTTTGTTTCATCCTTCTGGGTATTTCATCTCCATGGCATATTCACAGACCAACTCAGTGCATGTTTTTGTGCAAAACTCCAATCCCATCAATACCGGCATACCCATTGGGCACTCTACCCGGCCCAGTTATCAACAATGGATTAGCTCCAATCAAGTAAGCAGTCCCCAATTTCATTTTTCCTTCAAAGAATTCCAAATCTTCAATATTGTGACCTCATTACATCCTTCATGATTCCAATTCAGCAACCTATGAACAATTTTCTGGTTCCGCTCTATGAGGCACCATCTCATGTAGGTACTGCCAAGTACAAATAGGTATAATACATGCACTAACCAACGTCTCCATTTTTCAAACCTAGCAATCAATGCATCCCTTGCCAAGTCAAGCGCCCGGGCGGTCACACACGTCACACCAAATCTTCTCCCCCACTGTTCCACTCCCAGCCCTCAACACTACCTCCCTTACTGTTCCACTCTGAGCCCTCAACACTAGCCATTTGGCCTTGTCTCCTTCCCAGCACTCATCATCTTTTGACATGCCACATCTTCAACCAAGATCACCCAATGCCTGCCCCACTCCACCCGTGCCTGGTCATTCAACATCCAAAGACATAACCATGATGGAATCACCTCCAGCACCCAACACTTGTGTGTTCAATCATTTTACTTTTCAAATCAGATGAATAGATAGCTTACTGCCAATTTCCACTTTCACCCATTTCCCTCTGTGATTCAGGTATTCAATCCACGGAGATGCACATTCAACAACAACCATATGTTGACAACACAAAAAAAGACCCACCAACCCTCAATAAATCCAAAATTGAGTCATATGACTATTCAGGAGGTCAGTAGTTAGGCTCATCCATTTAGGCATTATGATATTGGGATACTGATATCTCAATTCAATAGAACCAATGGCACCTCCCCTAGAACACTCTTTTCACTCTCTGGACAATTTGAAACTGTTTGTGCACAAGTGGTCAAGTTTACATGGGTACAAGCTTACGGTGGTGAACTCAAAAACAAACAAAAATGTCTACTTTGGATGCTCTCTATGAGGAAAGGATTGCTCCATTGATCAGGACTTGCGCAAAAGAGATTCGAGAAGCAAGTCAATTGGTTGTCCCTTCCGCATTTCGGGGCACATCTCTTGTGCGCAGGCTGCTACCTCACACGTGTGGCATCTGCAATTGGCTTTAATCCCCCACAACCACTCAAAGCATCTTTATTGGTTGGCTATTTTGGGGCGCGGCTTGAGTTCAAGCTAATGCGCAGCTAACTAGCTGCGGCCATTTCAGCAACATCAGTTAGCTTAAACCATGAGCTAAAGTAGCTAGCTCAGAGAAAAAATGATCAACTGCACCAACAAACGACGCGGCCTGATCAAGGAGCTGTTTGGAACCAATTCGGACGATGAAGATGAAACCGATTCATTGGAGGATTTCAGTGAAGATGACAAAGAAAATTCAAAAGAAAGAGCCCCACGACGCCCAAATAAAGAACGAAATCATCTCGAGGGTCACCAGAAATTGATGCAAGATTACTTCAATGACGGTTCAACTTACGACGATAGCGATTTCAAAAGACGCTTCCAAATGAAAAAGTCTCTTTTCCTGAAGATTGCCGCAGATGTGGAGTCCTTCTGTCCATATTTTGTTCAAAAACCTGTAAGTTTTTATTTCTATTTTTGTTTTTTTTGTTCTTCTAGCTGATATGACCTTTACTGTAGGACTGTACTGGAAAATGGGGCTTGTCCTTTCATCAGAAGATCACCAGCGCGATTTGCCAACTAGCCTACGGGTGTGCCATGGATGCAACCAACGAGTACTGCCGTATAGGAGAAGTCACGGCTTGTAAAAACCTGAAGGAATTCTGCCATTCAATCAAGGGACTCTACAGCTCCAAATACTTGCAAAAGCCAGGCCCTAACGACTTGACAAGGATGCTTGACATCAACAACAAGCGAGGTTTTCCAGGATGTATTGGAAGCTTGGACTGCATACACTGGGCATGGAAGAACTGTCCAAGTTCCATGGCTGGGCAGTATAAAGGAAAAGAAAAGCGCCCAACTGTCGTTTTAGAAGCCGTTGCCAACCAACGACTCTGGATTGGGCACGTCTTCTTTGGTACCGCTGGAGCATTAAACGACATTAACGTACTTGATAAATCTTTGTTTTTCAATGATTGAATTGATGGGACTGGCTGGGACGCAACGTTTGAGATTTGCAATCGCCACTACCAACACGCTTACTACGTCCTTGTGGACGGCATTGACCCACAATGGTCCACCCTCAACAAAGTAAAATCGGTATCGCAGGACCCTCCCTCTCTGCACTTCCGGAAGCTTCAAGAAGCTTTCAGGAAAGATATCGAGAGGGCCTTTGGCGTGCTCCAATCCCGCTGGTCTATTATTACAATTCCTGCTTGATTTTGGTCTCCTCAAGACATATTTTCTATCATGCGGACTTGTGTGATTCTCCACAACATGATTGTGGAGGATCATGAGCAAAATTCAACTGAAACGTTCAAACTCCCAAGCAGTACCAGATTGATTCATCCGAGAGCTGAGCGATACAGCTCACCCGACACTGCCGGCATTAACCGGTTGAACACGGCTGCTCGAGCGGTGCTCGAACAGCCGTGTTCGACCGGTGTTCGGACGGACACTGTCCGACCGAAGCGAGAGCCAACTGGTCGGACAGATTTGTCCGACCGGTCCCGGCGGGTCCTGTGCAACCGGTCCCAGGAACTGATCAGACAGGCCTGTCCAACCCGCCGGCAGGTGCTTCGGTCGGACAGTGCCTGTCCGACCACCGGTCGAACACGGCTGTTCGAGCACCGCTTGAACTGCCGTGTTCGACCGGTTAATGCCGGCAGTGCGAGAGACACATACGAAAAATTGAGCTTGAATCTGCAGCACAACATTGGTGCCTTACAAACGACCTCATCAATCTCAATTGGGCTAGCTTTGGGGCCAGAGAAGATGTTGGTGAAGGTTCTGAATAGTTGAGACCCCATCTGTATTCCCTGTGTGTGTTCATCAAAAGAAATAAAAAGAAAACATTTTTTTTTTGCATTTTTTTTAACAAACGAGAGAGATTTACTTGGGTTGAGACAAAGAAAAAAAGGAAGATAAGTGAGATTGAAAGAAGATTAAGACAGGGAGGGGTCAATTTCTTCTTCAAAATCCCCTATTTCTTGAAGGTCGCCAGCATTGCTGGATAGATCAAAGCCAGCTTGATCACTAGGTGGAACCGACGATGTTGGTAATTCCTGTTGATCGTTGGAAGTGAAATTCAAAGGCTGGTTTCTGGCTTGTTTTTCCTTCATCTGAGCTCTAAGGTTGTCAATTATGGATTGCTTTTGGAGTCAAAGGAATTCGCGAGCAAAATCATTGGGTAAGTCATCTTTGCTCTGCTTCATTATCTCCATATTGACGTGGTTGGCTTTGGCTCTAGCAATCTGTTGACATATCTTTTTTGTTTTTTGGATTTGAAGGGTTTGTTCACGGTAGTTACTGGCACGATCAGCAAGGACCTTCATCTTCTTTGCATTGAAGTGTTCGTCTTTCATCAAACGCTTTGTTGCGTGTATTCCTGGGGGTCGTGTCCAAGATTTGGATGGAGCTTGTCTCGTCGAGTTCAGTTCAGAGCCAGGTGCTCCGTCCTCCACCTGAGTAGCTGGCAGAGAAGAATCTTGAGGGGTTGTTGAGGTAGAAGTCTCCGGATTGGCACGCGTCTGGGCAAGGACTTTCCATTTGGCACTGCTCTTGAGGACATGCCAAGCCTGCTCGTAGATAAACTGTTTCCCCTCCTGTTCATAGTACGCCTTCTTTGTATCAGGAACGAGATCGGAAAGCACCGAGCCTGATGGTTGGTTTTTTTTTTGAGTTTTTGATAGATCACTGAGAATTTTAGAGTTGACTTCTGTATATGGCCCCATCTTGAATCCAGGGAATGAAAAATTAACAGGGGAAACATAAATCAATAGGAAAATCAGCTCACCTGTGCATGACACTGTTTGCCTCCCTTTCAATACCACAGACATATTTATTGTAATCGTCGGCAACGCGTTTGAAGAATTCTTCCCTCTTTTGACCAGTCAAGCGGATAGCATCTCGCAAAATCTTTAGCCAGCTCTTTGCGAGCTGTTCGTCTTCCTTGGGAAGCCAGTTGGCACCTTGTTTGGGCGGCATGGGTAGAATAGGCAAATTGATATGCTGGTAGGGTGCTGGATATGTCGTAGATATGTTGATATCGATTCTGTGGATAGCTGCATGTGTAGCTTTTCCTAGCCAAGCTTTTGGCTAACCATTGCTAGATCTAGCACAGGTTAGCCAGAAATCAAGCTTTGCGCGAACTTAGCCCCGGTGTAGCTTCGCCCAATGCGGTTGAACTTTGGGGCTAAAGTCCTTAGCTCGCGCTAAACTAGCCACCGATCAAGATGCTCTCAATGATCAATCCAAACTTCGAAGTTATTCAACAGAAGCTAAGTTCACTGGGGCAGAAAGAGGTTGCCCGGCTCTCCTTGTTTGGTATGGAACCCAAATGCGCCATCCAGCTCTCCAACTCCAAAGGCCGATTGGTTTCTAGCCACACAATCTACAACTGCAAGGCAGGTCAGCTATGGGAGAAAATGCAGGGAATGGAGCCAATGCAGTATCTTGTCCATGCGGTCAATTCATCCAACTGGGTTCATCACTATGAACACAATCCAGAAGGGGAGCTCCTCTACCTGTTTTTTGCCCACCCAGCGGCCATCCAGTTGGCCAGGCAATTCCATCACATTGCTGTCATTTATGCGACTCACAAGACAAATCTCTGCAACTATCCGCTTCTCCCACTGCCATACCCAGAAGGAAAATGTGAACTTGGGATGGGCAAAACATATACCCAATTTTACAAAAAATGGTCAGAAGTGAAAATGGTCAGAAGTGAAAAATAAGCTATACTGAGCATGCTCAGCAATTTTTTTTTTTTTACAAACTGAGCAGAAATAATTTTTCTTCATTCTGGCAACTTTAGGGGATTTTGCTGAGCATGCTCAGTTTTGCTCAATTTTTATTACTGAGCCATTTTGTTGAAAAAATTTAACATTTTGCCTAACCCAAACAGTTGTTTTTTCTTTGGGTAAAATTACAAATGTTTGTAGTGCATCCGAGTTTATATTGGATGTGGCCATCCAATTCAAACTTGGGTGCCCGCCACCGAGTGAATCTCTCACTGATTCAAACTCAGCGGCCCGGGCGTCTTGTCACCGAGTTTGAATTGGTCAGAGATTTACTTGGTGGCGGGCGCCCAAGTTTGAATCGGATGGCTGCATCCAATATAAACTCAGATGCAGCCATCCGAGCCAGATTTTCTGGCAGTGTCCATGTGGTCGGCCAAACTGCAACCAACCAATTGTTCTCCATTGCTTTTTGCTTCATGAGGTCTGAATCCGACTCAGCCTACCTTTGGGCCATTGAGCAAATAAAGTGAATAGCCACTTGGGGGTCATGGCTGCCTCAAATATGTGACAGAAAAATTGATATGATTTTATCTCCCCATTTAGATCCCTCTGGAAGGCTAACAAAACTCCAAAGGTTTTTGTCACTGATCGGGACAAAGCCTTCCAAAATGCGCTGGCAAAAACCTTTCCCAATGCCACATTGAATGTCTGCCTGTGGCACATTGACCAGAACATTGTGGCCAATTGCAAAAGACATTTCTCAAATGATGATGGTTTGTGGGAGGATTTCATTAAAAAGTGGCACTCAGTGGTGTATGCGACCAACGAGGACTCTCATGAGATCCATTGGACGAACCTGGAAAAAACTCTTGTGGATTGCTCACAGGTTCTTGATTACATCACTAAAAACATCATCCCTGCTCGCAAACTCTTCATGGCTTGCTGGGATGGAAAAACTCCACACCTTGGCAACATCTCTTCCTCTCGCGCCGAATCAGGACACATCTTCCTCAAGCTGTACGTCAAGAACAGCAGAGGGTCAATGGCCCACGTGTTTGATACGCTAGCAGCGGCAGTGGATCACCAGATTGACAATTGCATCCAGCATCTCAACCACAAGTCTGTCAAGGGCCTGTCTGGCCTGCCAAAATGCTTTCAGCCTCTCCACACAACAATCTCCACTCATGCCTTGAAATTGGCAGTGACTGAGTATGTGAAATTGTGTAAAATCCGGAAGGGCCAAGCTGACCCCACCGACCAGTGCACGGATACATTCTCCAATTCAATGGAAATCCCCTGTGCTCACAAAATGGCCGCTATATTGGACAAGAAGGGCAACCTGGAGCCTGAAGACTTCCACTCCCAGTGGGTTCTGGCATACAACCCAGATGGAGATATAAGTCATTATTTCTAGCTTGTGTTGTTGCGTGCGTTTGTCAAGGAGACAACTGACATTTTTCCCTTGGCTGCAGCCCAATGCTGGTGATCTATACAGCTTTGATGCCGATTTTGAGGATTTGAAGCAGGAGATTTTGAGGACACACAACCCGTCGGCCTTGAAAGATGTTGTCAAAAGGTTCTGCAAGGTAATCCGCAAAACACATGTGGTCCCCAACTCCGCAACCAGTGAGGTTGTCCAAATGGCCCCCACTTCAATAATTTGCACTAGGAACAAGAAAACCTCGCAGGCAAAGAAGGCAGCAACGGCGGGCAAACGGAAACGGACAAGGGATCCCATTGCGGCTGAAATTGCAGGGCAGGAGATAAAAATGTCTATGGCCAAGGAGAAAAGGAGGTCCGGGCGTGTACGTTCTAACAAGACAAGGATTTCCAGTTGCAAAAGTACGCCGCAAAGCCTTCCTTGATTGTTCACTGGTGAAAATGATTTGGATTATGCTCCAGAGCCTGAAGAGGCTGGCTCAGAAGCATCATTGGAACCGGACGCTGAAGATGAAGAGGCTGCGTGAGAATCATCATTAGAAACAGACGCTGAAGAGGCTGGGACAGAATCATCATTGGAATCAGACCCTGAAGAGGCTGTGTCTGAATCATATTTGGAATACCTTGATATGGTGAGCTCCAGCTTGGTTCTTACATTAGATAGTTGGTTCAAGTCAGATGGGTCAGCTTAAAACACAACCATTTGTAGGAAAAAAATGATCAAGGAGATGTATTTGTTCATCAAGGCCAAGAAAACAATGATCAAGCTGCGGATTTGGACAATGAAGCAGTGGGATCCCATGATCAAGCTGCATATGATGCCCCATTGATATGTATTTGATTCTTTGAGGATGCACTGCTCTTGATCCTATAACCAATGTGATTGAACCCATGCATTCTATCCATGCAGGTTCAGGAACTTGATGATCAAGAAGTGGAATTTGGTTTTCAACGGGAAGAATTTGATGATGAAGCAGGGCAATTGAGAAATGATGCCCTCTTGGTAAGTGTTTGCTTCTTTAAGGATGTGCTGTTGTGAATCCCATAAGCAATGTAATTGACTCTATTGATTCTGTCCATGCAGGAATCCCACAATCCACCTCCTCAAAGTGTAGCAAATGTTGCGGCAACAAGAAATGAGCGAAGTGTTAGTTTCTTGGGGATATCATGTTCCATTGAGTCTCTGTTAGTGTTTGAGTTTATCTGATCATTTTTTTGACATCAAAATTTCCGCAACAGGCATTGGGCAGCCGAGGGATCTCAGTGAGTTCATATCTTCATGTGTTCTGTTCCCTACAAAGATAGTAGCTTCTGCTGACATGACAATTCAGGAAAAACACCAACAGCAAATACCACTTTGGATGTTTGCGCATGTTCAATCAATCTATGACCCACCTGGCAAGTGCAACTGTGGCTACCATTGCCTTGCTCATGCCTTGGCCAAGGAGCCTCAATATGATGCCTATCAAGTTCAGGGGTGGTACAAAGTCTGCTGTGATCTTCTCAAAGAGATGGAAACCAACAAACCCGTCTGGACCAGAAAATTTGGGGGGTCACAAGAATACCACAAGGTTTGCTGTAGAGTGAGTTAAAAGACTAGTGCGGAAAGGGGGAATTGAACCCACATCTCCCCGATGCATGCTGGGTTGCTGTACCATTGAGCTACTCCCACGGTGTGAGGTGTACACACATCTCTACACACCCCCGTACACCCAACAACGGGTAGTCCCACTACGTCTCCTAGAGGCTCATCCTAGGTGCGCAGCAACATCAACGCTGGGCTCATAACCTGTAGAGCGAGTTAAAAGACTAGTGCGGAAAGGGGGAATCAAACCCACATCTCCCTGATGCATGCTGGGTTGCTCTACCATTGAGCTACTTGTCAGCCTCTGTGATGCCAAGGGCTAATACCTTTTAGCTACACAAGGTGATAAGAGTGTAAAATAAGGGTAAAGTGGGGTAATTTCACGTAGAAAAGTAGTAAAGAAGAGATAAAAAGAATATAATTCTTTTTATAGAGGGGCCTGCTGGCGCAGGGGTGTTTGTAGGTGCCCTCTAAATCAGAGATCTGCTAAGCAGGGTGGTATCTGATTAAGCAAACAATGGGTTTCTGCGTAACAGAAGGTGGTACCAAAGTGCTTTTCCAATTAAGGAACCAGGATGGGGACAGAAGGATAAAAGAAGTACTCACTATTGCCTCTTTTAAGCCAAAAAGCCACGTAGGGGGGTGAAGTAGAGCTGCTGGGTAGATTGGTAGGTTTCTGCGCAGGAGCTGGACACGTAGGTTGGTTGATTTAAAGAGAACACCACGGATAAAACAGGCAAAACAGGGCAGAGTAACTAAAATAAGGACAGGACACGGCGTAACTGATTGACTGTAATAATAATTGATGATGGAGAACAACTTTTGGCGTGGAAAGAGGGCTCTATATATACTAATTTCACTCATAGTGGAGGACCTTTCTGCCTGTGTGCGTGTAGTAACTGGTTTTCAGCGTAATGTGGCCAATTTGGGAGATTGGCACTAACAAGGCTCATCCCAATGACACTGCTGGTCATTAATTCAGCGTCACAAGTGCTTTTTATGATCTTAATAGCCTATTTAGTTATTGTAACTAAGGTACATAGCAACACTGACGTGTGTAATTGTATCTGAAATGGGCCACAAATGACGCAAATGGGCCACAAATGGCTAAGGCCAATCCTTAAAGGCCACGCTGGCTATGTTACTCTTATGTATTCAAGGTTTTTATTAATAAAACCTTGTAAATAAACCACGTAGAATCTACTTTTACCCTAGTTACACTTGTACATATTCCACGCATTTGGCCAATTTCCAATTGGATTATATAATCCACGCGCGGGGTTGGAGGTTTAAACCCCAATTGGGCCTAACTCCCAAACTATACACAACACCTCAATTATAAGTCCATAATTGGTCATTTCACATATAGTATGCATATGTAACAAGTACATACGTGTGTAATGTCCGTGTGACATATGTTTGTGGCCAATTCTTACGGGTAGTTGGTTCAAGGTGAAGGAGTAGGAATTTAGGGGTACTTCCAGTGAGGGACCCTACATTAATTTGCATGAGGATTCAGAATATGACATAATATTCCAAGTTATCCTCAAGGTTTAGAAGTTATTTAGTATTTTTGTAAAAAGTAGTTATTATTTTAATTAATTACTTATTTTTATGGTGCCAGGACTTTGCTAAGCTTATTGGATAAAAATAAGTAAACTGAGTTTTTTGTACATTATGAGTCATGTAAATGGGTCTTAATATTGTAGTAATAATGTCTCTATTTATGTTACCTTTGTCAGGTTGGCTCTGTCATAGTAGCAAGCTGACATTACTCCCATGGTGTGAGGTGTATACACATCTCTACATTTACAAAAGAATCCACGTCAACAAACCAAAACCTGGAGATGACTGGGTTTCCAAAATTCATTGGCTTTCCAGCATGGATGAAGGTGCCCTGGCAGAAAATGCATACAATAGGCCAATTGTATGCCTTCAAAACAAACACAATGTCACCTTTCTCCCATTCACCAGACCTCCTGGTGAGCGGCCAAAGGATCCAATCTACTTACTATACTCTGACCTCGAGCACTGGGTCCTTGTGAATTTCAAACAAGGAATCACCCCATTCCCCCCTCCAGTTGTCCCTTGCTTGTATCCAAATTCACCTGCAGGGGATTGGCTTGTTAAGATAGAGAGCTCAGTGGCCCTATTTTGTGATCTTGCTATCAATCAGGGGTTGATGTGACATGTAATTATCTCAGGTGATTAGGTAGCCTCCTTTTTTGTGTCTCTGGTTTTTCATTGTCTTTCTTGCTCAATCTATCACTTATCATCTCTTCCATGGTTGCCTGTTGTCTGATCTCCTTTGATCATTTCATTTATCTTGTTTATGAATCTTCTGTTCTTGTTTTTTCATGTGCAAAATTCATTTTGAAGGGGCATTAGTAAAATAATCTGGTATTCCATGCAGACACCCAGGTTGATTCAGTTTAATTGCACTCTTTGAACGTTATGAAAACCCTTTAGTTTTATCAATTAATATTTTCCTTTGAGCCACCATTCTTTGAATTGCACACATTAATCATTGATCTTACATGATCACCTTCCTCCTAATCAATCCTTACTCCCCCGTGCCGCTCCTACCTCGGTAGAAACTTATCTTCATTCTTCTACTGTGCTATATGATTACTCACCTTTTCCTGTTCTTCAAAGTGGATCAGAAATTTGGTAATGGATATAATTTTATACTTTTATGCAAATTTTCCATAGCGCATGAATGGTTTGCGCACAGAGGCCGTTTGAAGATTTGGCCAGAATCTCCTCCTACTCAAATGATGTAAATTCTTTTTGGCTTGTCCAAATGGGCTCAAAAGTGTATCAGAAATTATTTAATGGATATATTTTTTTTACTTTTATGAAAATTTTCCATAGCGCATGAATGGTTTGCGCACAGCGGCTGTTTGAAGATCTGCCCAGAATCTCCTCCTACTCAAATTTTGTAACTTCTGTTTGGCTTGTTCAAATGGGCTCAAAAGTGGATCAGAAATTAAGTCATGGATATAATTTTTTACTGTTATGAAAATTTTCCATAGCGCATGAACACTTTGCCCAAGATTTTGCCCAAATATTCAAACGGCTGCTGTGCGCAAACCGTTCACGCGCTATGGAAAACTTCATAACAGTAAAAAATTACATCCATGAATTAATTTCTGATCCACTTTTGAGCCCATTTGGACAAGCCAAACAGAAGTCACATCATTTGGGTAGGAGGAGATTCTGGCCAAATCTTCAAACGGCCGTCGTGCCCAAACCATTGATGCGCTATGGAAAATTTTTGTAAAAGTACAAATTTATATCCATTACCTAATTTCTGATCCCCTTTTGAGCCCATTTGGACAAGCCAAACAGAAGTTACATCATTTGGGTAGGAGGAGATTCTGGCCAAATCTTCAAACGGCCGCCGTGCCCAAACCATTGATGTGCTATGGAAAATTTTTGTAAAAGTACAAATTTATATGCATTACCTAATTTCTGATCCACTTTTGAGCCCATTTGGACAAGCCAAACAGAAGTTACATCATTTGGATAGGAGGAGATTCTGGCCAAATCTTCAAACGGCCGCTGTGCCCAAACCATTCATGCGCTATGGAAAATTTTCATAAAAGTAAAAATTTATATCCATTACCTAATTTCTGATACACTTTTGAGCCAATTTGGACAATCCAAACAGAAGCTACATCATTTGAGTAGGAGGAGATTCTGGCCAAATCTTCAAACGGCCGTTGTGCGCAAACCATTCACGTGCTATGGAAAATTATCATAAAAGTAAAAATTTTTATTCATTACCTACTTTCTTATACATTTTTGATCTCATTTGGACAAGCCAAACAGAAGTTACATCATTGGGGTAGGTGGATATTCTGGCCAAGTCTTCAAACGGCCGCCGTGCCCAAACCATTGATGCGCTATAGAAAATTTTTATAAAAGTAAAAACCTATATCTATTAACTAATTTCTGATACACTTCTGAGCCAATTTGAACAAGCCAAACAGAAGTTACATCATTTGAGTAGGAAGAGATTCTGGCCAAATCTTCAAACGGCCGCCGTGCCCAAACCATTGATGCGCTATGGAAAATCTTCATAAAAGTAAAAATTTATATCCATTACCAAATTTCTGATCCACTTTGGAGCCCATTTGGCCAAGTCAACCATAAGTTGCATCATTTGATTAGGAGGAGATTTTGGCCAAATCTTCCAACAACCGCTGTGCGCAAACCGTTCATGCGCTGTGAAAAAAAAAATTACACACTCAAACACTATTACCATTACTTAAATTTTGTTCCCCTATCCAGACCAATTGGCCTTTGGGCGATAGGGCAAGAGAGGAGAAAGGAATTTCACATGTGCTAAATTTGAGGTGTTATTCAAAATAACAGAATTTTTGGTACAATAGCACTGTTAAGTAAGAAGACAGGAGTAGGAATGGAGATTGGAGATTTATAGGATAGGAAACACAATTTCAGTTCACAATTAACCACACAATAGTCAAACAAAAGATCAGCTGTGGCCAAAAAAAAGAATCAAATATGGAATAATAAAATGAGCAGGATTCATGTTTCAAATTTTGACAGGGCTAATTCTAGATCTTCACCTATAATATTGGCTACTCTAATTAAGGAAAACTTCTTATGGAACTCATCATGTATGAACTTCCAGTCTTTCAAAGAATGGAACCCGACATTAATGTCTGCGTTTTCAAAACCCATTGCAGATAAGAAACATAGAAACTCAAGCCTCAATTTATCCAAGAATGTTGGGGACAGTCAATCATAGGTTCCGTTGTGATGTTTTGCCTCCGCCACACTGCACCCAAATTCAAGAAGCGCCCGTGATGCGTTTGTTGTCATTTGACTGTATTTAGTTGATGTGAACATGTTAATTGGCCCAAAGACGAGAAGACCTGCAAGCATACTGAAATGTACCAATGCGTGTGCCGTGGTCCTCTTGTGAACTTTTGTGAGGGCCGGTTTTGCTTTGCCAAAACAACACAGTTGAGCCAAAGCCGCCATTGCCCCGTACAGGTGCTGCATCACAAGATGCAGTCCATCCTTGCCACCAAGAGCAAGCCCCATGTCTTGGGGAAGATTTATGTATGCCTCCTGGAAGGAGGCCAGAGCTTGCATGGCAACAGATGGCTTTCCAGTAGGCGGAACCCAACCTTTGCTTGGATTTTTTCCATATTGTAACAGTCGAACTCCTTTTATGGTGTTGCCGAAGCGACTGTAGGCAGTCTTTGTTGGAGAGAGGTTTGCTGACAAAGTACCAGCCAGGAAGTGGACTTTGGCGTGCCGTGGGTCTTTCTGGAAGTCCTTGACTTGTGACTCGTTGAGCATGTCTTTTGTTATCAGGGGGTCGGAATTTGCATTGTAGACATTTGATATGTTGGCTGTGAAATTAGATGTTAGCTCATCATGAGTCACAATGTATATATATGTAATGATAGATTTTGGGAAGCAATTACCTCGTTCGGACATCTGGAGAGTCATTTCCAAATTCCTCCATAGTTGGCTCATTTCCTTGTGTGGTTTGTCAGGGGGAGGTGTTATGAGAGGGATGAGAAAAGTGATGATACGGGATATGTGATAGGATATTGTGGGAGTCATTGATTTGTTCTGCCGCTTGTCTGGAGTGGCGGAGTTGAGCCTTTTGGCAACTACTGGGGAAAGCAATCAAGTTCCTTGGAATAGATTGGTGTTGGCTGGGGAATGCAATAAAAAATTCTCAGTATTGGAAAAACAATTTTGAGAGTTTCAGTGATCCAAATAAAATGCTGGTTTTGGGAACAGTGACTGGGTTGAACCGGGTAGCGGATGGTTGGGATCCTTCTGGCTGTTTTTGTGGTGTTGAAGATGGTTGGGATCCTTCTGGCTGATTACACCATGAAAAAACAATTGTCACTTGATATCAAGTGACATCTGGCCAACTCCAGCCAGCTATCCACAATCTATCCAGACCTTTTCTTTTCCTAAAACTATGTAGAATGAATTTTGCTCAGTATCAATGAGAACTGAGCTATTTCATGGGTATCCCTGAGCTTTTGTACAATGGGAGCTGAGCAATGCCACAGTAAATGCTGAGCTCCTGGCCACCCTGAGCCCTGAGTTGCACCAAAGTTGACTATGAGCTGAACTTCTGAGCAGGCTGAGATTTACTGCAGTAAGCACTGAGCTGATGCTCATTTTTTGCTGAATTTTTTCAAAATTAAAATCAAGAAAACCAAAATTGAATTGAGAGTAGGAATGGAGTAGCTTTGAAGCTGCAACCAAAGTTGAGTAATGTCACTTGATATCAAGTGACAATTGTTTTTTCATGGTGTTATGTGGTGTTGACTGGGGGATGTGGCGAATGACAGTGTTGGCCAAGGATTTGGGAACTGGGCGAACAGCAGTGGGATGGAGAGTAAATAAGGAAGTGGCTGAATTGGTAGCAGGAGTCTTTGGATAATGGCGGCTATTGATAAGGAGAGTTTTAGAGAGATTTGGCTGCCTGCTGGAGACCACGGTAGATTTGGGATGACTACTGCCAACTTCAGAGTCCAAATCCATGGCATCTTCATTATCTGTCTCTCCTTCAGCATCTTGGTTGGATAATTTGGCGTAGTTTGACCAGTTAGCAGGCATAGTGTTGTGATAGGAACCGTGACGGTAATTGTAAGTCATCTGTTCTTGCTGGCAATTCCGTTTTTCAGCTAACCATGCTTCTTTGTTGAAGGGGGTGTGGTCTGGTTGTTGCCAAATTGGTGAAGGGAATCGGGCTGAGGCTTTTTGGGTGAGATGGGGTTGGAGGGACTCAAGAAATTTGTCCCCGTCTGCAGTGAGGGTTGAAAAGTGGCCTTGTGCGTTTTTCCGGAGAGGGGGCGGAGTGGATTCAGGGTAATTGACTTGAAAATAAAGGGTGTCTTCAAAAAACCTGGAGCCACCGGCCAAAATGCCATGGGACTTTGAGGCAGGAATGTTGTTGAAGGGGTTGGACAACTGTTGTGGGTTGGTTGGGAATGGTTGGGGGATTATGGCCGGCTGGGTTGTTGAATTGGATTGTTTTGGAGGGCCTTCATCCTCTGAATCAGATGATTCTATAGATTTTTCGAGCCTTTCTCCCACTTGAGAAAGGAGGTTTCGTTCTTTTGTATTCCAATAATTTTTAAGTGATAGTTGGTGAAGGTTTTACCAGAGTGCAAGCACTGGAATTGCAGAAAGAGGAAAATGAATCAGTGGATTTTTTTGGAAGATAAATTGTGGGAGAAAGTATCTTACATTTGTTGGATGACATGACAATTGTGGCTGTAGGGAGTATATTTCACCTGTGGCAACCAAATTTTTCCATCCCAAACCAAAGAAAAATGTGCATTTTTCTTCGGTTTGGGACCAAAAGGCCAGCGGAGCTGGGTGAGCTGAGGAGCTGGGTGTGAGCTGGGAGGGGTTACGGGCTTAGCTTAAATTAGGAGGTTAGGTTAGGAAGATAGGTTATGCAGTTAGGTTAGGTTAGGTTAGGTTAGGTTAGGTTAGGATGTTAGGCTTTGTTAGGTTCAGGGCTACCTGATAGAATCTAGGATGGGGTTTTGGATTAAACCCCCTTTATGGGTTTAGGGTTAGGTTTATGGACATATATATATACATATATATATGTATGTATATAAATACAAATATATATATATATATATATATATATATATATATATATATATATATATATATATATATATATATATATATATATATATAATATATATATATATATATATATATATATATATATATATATATATATATATATATATATATATATATATATATATATATATAATTGGTCAGAAATGGCAAAAACCTCTCAGGAACCGTTTTTTTGCAAATAACCAGTTTCTGACCAGAAATTGCAAATTCTGAGCACCACAGTGCGGGGTTCAGAAAAGGCTGGGAATGGTGTAAATGGATGTCTGCAGGAAGGAACTGGCAGATGAGAAAGGGAGTTTGGAAAATACAAAGGATAGTATCTTTATGTGACATCAGGGAGCAGAGTGCAGCAAAAGGAGGAAAACTGAATCAGCTTGTCCCAGTGCATTGCCACATGAAGTGCTTGACCTGATTGACAAGTGCAACAAAACTTCTAAAATCTATGCAAAACATTTGTACTAATGTTTTGCATGGTCTTCAGATTGCCTTGGAAAGTTGTCCACATTAATACAGATGTTTTGCATGGAGTTTACCAATTTTGTTGCACTTGTTGATCAGGTCAAGCACTTTTTGTGGCAATGCACTGGGACAGCCCCTGGGTGAGGCACCGCAATAATAACTTCCTCAAATGCCTGCAGTTGACATGTGGCATCTTGAGTATTACTGAAGACCTTTGTTGATGAAAGCTTGGAGTGAGGTAAGCTTCACTGCTGACATTGATTGGTCAAACACGGCTGGTTGAGAAGTTCTTGAACAGCCGTGTTTGACCAGTGATTGGACAGGCACGGTCTGACCAAAGCCTGTGCCACCCAGTTGGATGGGCCTGTCCAATAGGTTTGACTGCAACCAGTCACCACCAGCCAGGAACTGATTGGGCAGACCCGCTTGAATGGCCAGCATGGGCTTTGGTTAGACGGTGCATGTCCAAGATCACTGGTTGAACATGTCTGTCTGAGCACTGCTTGACCAGCCATGGTTGACTGGTCAATGCTGAAATAGTGTCATCTTGTGATACAGTAGTGATATGATTTTAGTATCTTGTAATATGACAGTGATCTAATATTGTTATATTGGGATATGACAGTTATATGATATGGTGACATGGTGATGTTATATGAGTGTGGTTTGAGAAAGTTGACCACTACAAGATATCCCGTATATCCCGTAATGTCTTACTCAGTATCCCGTACGGGATATGTTGTAGAGTATGTAGTGTGACCACATGTGCTTTTGGCCACATCATTAACCCCTCAAAACGTTTATTTATTTAGGGTTGGCTTACCACAACGTGCCTTGACTAAAATGTCCTCAGTGATCATCATGGCGGTGTCACGGCATATATACCCTGTACTAAGCAAATGGGACAGGGGGAATCAATGAAAGGAACAAGCAAGGAAGAAAGCGGAAAAGTGGGGCTCACTAGGCGACTCACAGCGGTCAGGGATATCCAAAGCAGTTATGGGCAACGGATGACCAAACACAGCCCAGAAAGGGTTGCGGATCTGAGGAAGTCCTGTGGCGTATTGCATATAGGAGTTGAGAGATAGGTCGGCGATGGGAGGGATTACTGGCACTGGTTGGCGTGGAGGTACGACAGGCTCAGGTGAAGGGGGAGGAGGAACAACAGGTATATCAGCGGGATTGGTATGCATGGCCTCTTTGCTGTTCCCACCTTTGGAGTCAGGAATAAAGATTGGTTGGCATGCGGAGCCGGGGACAGCGCCGGGTATAACAATAGAGGGGTCCACGGGCGGATGCCCGGGTTTAGTACATAGATGGAAATATTTGGGTCTTCCTGGATAGTAGGAGACATTTTTAGGAGCTAGTCAAAATAGAGGCTATGCTGGGAGAAGAAAACAAAAACACTGACCAGGCTAAGTAGGCGGAGAAATGAAGCCCACCAGTCAACCATAAGAGGACTGCGGCCATTGTTTATGTTAAAGTTTTGAGCTAAGGGCTTGTAGATAGGTCTAGTGGACCAGAGAAGACAAGGTCTGAAAAGAGCTAATCACTTGGGGCAACGGGCTTAAGTGTGTTGACGGCAAGGCTCGAGAGAGGCTAAAGTGTCTCTGGAGGAAAGGTTTTAAGCTAAGAACCAATGGTTTTTCTATTTACTAGTCTCATGAGTTTAAATAGACTAATTACATGTGGCCAAGTTGTGGGAGCAATCAATCATGACATGAATAAAAATAACTGGGTCAAAAAGCACAGAAAGGAGTGACATGGATGTGAAATGAGGCAAGAAGATCAGGAGCGAAAACACCAGAATTCCAACAGTTTACTACTGTTATTGTTGGGGAAATCAGTTAGGAAAACATTGATAACAGTAAGATGATAACTCATTGCTGGGCTGGATGATTGAAAGCTGCAGATAGGAGTTGAATGGGCAAGCCGCGTGGAAAGGAAGGTCACAACATTGAATAAGAGAAAGTGACGACAGATACAAAGGAAGAGACTCACCAATTGGCGGACCATTCCAAGGCTGTGGATCCAGGAAAGCAAGGTTGGTGTGTCAGGACCAATTGTGGGTAGAAGATTGCCAGCAAACTGCGCTAGTCTTTGGGCCAAGCTAATACATGTACAGGTCACACGCAACCCCAGATGGTGCGCAGCAGGAGGAAAGGCCGCTCCAGAGCACGCAAGGCTTCCTTGTGCATCCAATTCCAGCCGCATGACTCAGGACACCTTTGCACCAGAACTTCAGATCTACCAGCATCACTTTCCCCTCATCTTGACTAAAGGTTACAATCCCCCAGGACTCCTCTAAACTCTATAACTTTCTGTCACATTCTGGCAGAAAATACACCCAGGACACCACATTCTCAAAGATTTCACCTCCACTCTGAAAGTCAAAAAAAATGTTTTTTTTTTGGCAAGAACTTAAAATCTTTTTTTCTCCTCTCTATACACATAGCCAATTTAGTTGCAGTCTTTGGCTCCTTTTTTGTTTTTAGTATTGATGATGGGGACATCATCCAATTTGGGGGTGGATGTGGTAAGCCAAACCATTTTATTATAGCACTAGGAAGTAGAAAAAGGAGTGATATGTGGAGGAGAAATCGCAGGGAAGGGGATAGAATCACAGAAGAGTCACTAGATATATTTCAGGCAGGCAGGTTTCAAGCTCAACCTCACAATCATGGCACTTTCACTCAGCAATCACACACACTCTCTTTACCACAATTTCACCATTTTGTAATCCTAACACCCCCTTGAGGATTTTTCTTGCTGAACTCAGCCATAGCCTTCCATAGAATGTTCCATTGGCTTCTCACCCACAAATCTGCCTCATGTCTTTTCTTCTCATTTCTTCCATACTTCTAAATTGTTCCACCAACCAAAACTCCGCCAGGATTGTTCACCCTAGTTATTCCATACCATTCCATTTCCATTGTTCCAACCACAAGTTGGCCACCCTCTCATTTACTCTGATTTGTCTATATAAAGGCCCATCTTTCTCCTCCTCTTTCCCTTCCTCATCAGCTGAATACAACTGGTCATCTAGTCAATATCATCTTGCCCCAGCTTGAATACATCCTGGAGAATTATCATAAGTCATAAGAATCAGTTTGAATACATTCTGATCACTATCATAAGCATCAACCCTCACCAATAAATACTAAGCATCATCAGTCACCATATTATTCAAGAGCACATAGTCTTATTCTTGTCAACATAACTCCCCCAGCTATTAAGAGAGGCAGCCCTTCAAGCAACATTCCCTCTCAAGCTCTATTCTCCCAAGAGTAGTTCCACAGTGCCCAAGTTTGAATTGGATGGCCGCATCCAATATAAACTTGGATGCAGCCATCCAAGCCAGATTTTCTGGCAGTGTGGACGGAGGATGGCACATAAAGTTACAGAAAGCTTGGTGAGCTAAATGAGCTGTATGACCTGGATCATGTGAGCTGGATGAGTTGGATCATGTGAGCTGTATGAGCTGTTCTGGCATTCATGGAGCTGGAAGAGCTGAGAGAACTCACCTCCTTGTATCATCCATTCCAAATGGATGATAGGAAAATCATTTCTTGCATTTGTGATGGAAGAAAAAAAGTGCCTCAGGTGTTTGTCCCAGTGACCACCCCCATCACACCCAACAGATCCAGATTCTCATCTGCAGTACCATCAGCTGCCTTTCTAAAACCACCCCAACCCACATGCACTGATTGGTTCAATCACTTGTGACTCATCTCCCAAGTGGCAGTTGTATGTTTTTTTCAATCAAGATCCATCATTCTTCCATCCTCTCCAAGATCAAAAATATCAATTCAAGTATCTCATCAATCAATGTAGCAATTTGTTGCGTAAGTTGCTCAAGGGGGAAATCAATCCAGTAGTTTGTTTTTAACTAGCTAATCGTGATCTAATTAGCAACAGTGCAACATTATAATATGTTACAATAGCTGTTGAGTTTTCCTCCTTCTTGCCTACTCCTCCCTAAAGATCACCTTTTACTTTTCTTGAATCCTCTTTCATTAGACTAGATTATAGCCATTAAGCAGCCTGTTTTTTGTTGCCTGAAGCAAGTAATAAGCTCTTGTCATCAACTCATGTCTCTACAATGTCTTCTTCTTTTTACTAATTTGGATGATTTATAAAAGCTGGTTATTTAGAATTAACAACTCTAAGAGCATCTCCACCGCGGGCTGTAAATCATTTTTTTGAGGACCGCAATAGCCAATCTACAGCCCGCAAGTGGTGCCGCACACACCGGTTGTCCCTAGATGTGGTTTAATAGTGCGGGTGAGAGCAGTAGGAGGAATTGGTTTCACAAGGGTTTCACCTTGTGAGAGTTGATTCTTGCGCGGACAGATGAGTCCCTAGGGGCTCTTAGCCGTCCCTAGATGTGGGGAAGCGACCATGAAATTTGAGGTCGGCTGTAAGCTAGGGACCCAGATAGGGCCTGCGGTGGGTCCACAATTTTTGACCCGGGTCTGTAAACGCGGGAAAGGGACCCGGTTTAGGGTCCGCGGTGGAGATGCTCTAACTATTTGTGGTTGAATTCTTGATTTCTCTTGATTAACTCTCCCTGCTTGACTAAAAGAGATTGAGAAGTCCTGCCAAGATTGTTTCTTCCAAGAACTCATCCTTTTCTTCCTCTCAGCTTTTATTCATGATGGTCTTTTATTCAATATTCTCTCAACCACATTTTCACTGCTTGTATCTAGTCTATTTAATCCTGACTAGCTGCAAGTAAATTATAAATCAGTTGGTTCTTTGCTTCTTTTTCTGCGAGCCAGTCCCAAAAATATTCCCTCACTTCTCTTGGCCCTTCTTCTCAGCGTCTTCACTTCAGAACTTCAACAATAGCGGGACTCAAAGTATAGGCAAGTCAACTTGCCTGCCACTTGGCAAGTTGCTCTGCAATGCTCCCATGGAGTGATGGGTGAAAAAAAAGTTATAAAGGTTGAAAGACTAGGGGTGTACAACAGTTTGACTTGCCTGCATGCAGGCAAGTCCGTTTTTCAGAGAAAAAGTGCAAGGCAACTTGCCAACTGGCAGGCAAGTCAGATTGCCCCAACTTTGAAACCCCCTGATGTCTACAAAATATTGAGTAACATACAAATAAGTGTTACTGGTTAGCGCCGTTACGTTACCCGTGAAAAATACCCAAAATCTTGCCAGGAAAACGTAATTAACCTGCGTTGTCCACCGTTTTCCAGTGTTAAGTTACGTTTTCTGTGTTACCTGCATTACAACGCTACTCATTGAGTCATTTAGAAAAGAAAAATTTTGGCAAGATACCCACGATACATTATTGTTACCAGAAAAAAAAGTGTTACTGGCCTCAGTAAACCTAACTAAACATATGTTACTGATAACAGACAGAAACAAAACAAAAAAATGGTTATGTTTGCCATTATAACCAACAGTTAGTGTAATGTAACTGTTGCACTGTTGTGATTAGTAAAGAATTTGGTGACGTATGATTGATTGCCAAAAGAGCTGACACACTATGAAAGAAACAATTAGAAACAAGAATCAAAAACAATGAGAAAGAAGTAAATGAAATAAAAAGAGAGAAAGAACCAACAGTTGAGAGACAAGCATGAGAATCACAAGGAGATAAGATCAGGATAGGACAGTAGACACAGGAAATGAAGAACTGAGAAGGCAGGTTGATTAGTCAGGTTGTTGTATGGTTGAACAAGGTCAGACAAATCTTACCAGACAGGACAGACACACGGAGGAGATGATAATGAGAAGAGAGAGAGAAGAAAAAGAGAGAGAAAGAATGAATGAAAGAATGAAAGAGAAGAGAAGAGAAGAGAAAAGAAAAGAAGAGAAGAGAAGAGAGAAAAGAAGGAAGGAGGTTTGCAGAGAGAGTGAGGTGTGAAGTTGAGATAAGGTTTATTGCAATTTGGAGAGAGTCAATTATGAGGGTTGATGAGTAGAAAGATGAGAAAAGAAGTTGAGTGAGAGATGTAGGAAGAGAGGAGTTGAGTGCAAGGTGAGGGAGAGAGAAAGCTGTGACAGGCGTGTGATTTCTACAGTTAGCAACTGTTGGCGTCCTCCAACAGTCAATTGCTGCTGTAAATCTGGTTCTGAGAGTTGTTTGAACACTTATATATACAGTGTGTGTAACATGAGCATTATCAGGTGCTGCCAAGTGTTGCAATGGTGGTCAAGCTCTAGTCAGTAAGGCCAGGAGAAAGCTACTTGGCTAGATTTGATACTAATGGGGGTGGTTATTAGTATGTTTGATAGCAGCCAAGGGGTGCCTGGTGTGGGGCTGGATAGGGCTGGCTATATTTACCCACACGGGGATGGATGCTCTTAGGTCATGGAGCTATTTGATAGCAAATGTGGCACATGTTCCCCAGTCCTGTGGCATAATTGCAGGCAGGAACCGTCATCACACATGTCACTGGCCAGCTACTTTGCTATGCCTTCTCCGCCCACTTTTCACTGCAGAGGTTGTTTGGTCAAAACCAGCATCACCCCTACCGCACCCCTCAACAATGCGCATGCCAGCCTATCCCTTAGTATGGTGTCACTGCCAGAAAACTAACCTCGGATGGCTACATCCAATTTTATATTGGAAGCGGCCATCCGAGGCAAACTCGGTGTTGGACCAACCGATGCAATCCCTCAACCAATTCAAACTCGGTTGAGGACTTCCGATGAGATCTTGGTTGAGGTGTCAACCGAGGGAAATTGTTTCCTCGGTTGAAACCCGAGCAATGCAGCCTTGGGTGCCAGAGACTGAGGCTACATCCATCGGTTTGAAAATCACCGATTCAATCTTGAATGGGTGATTTTCGAACTGATGGAAATATTCCATTGGTAGACATCAACCGATGGAATAATTAATTCCATTGGTTGATGTCAACCAATGAAAAAATACCATCGGTCAACCAATGAAAAAATTCCATTGGTCAACCGATGAAATAATTCCATCGGTCGACATCAACCAATTAGAAATGCCAGTAGCTGTGGGCATCTCTAGCTCGCCGAGCTGGTGGATCAAATCTGAACCCGCTCGGCAAGCAGGTGGGATGCCCGCTGAGCTGGTGGGGGAGTCTGTACCGGCTTGGCTGGCAGGGCACCCTGCTTGGTGGACTGGTTCAGTCCGTACCAGCTTGGCTTCCCGGTCAACCTGCCTGGTGAGCTGGTAAAGTTGTACCAGCTCCGCTGGCAGGTCAACCTTCCCGCTGAGCTGGTACTCTGTATGTACCAGCTTGGCTGGCAGGTCAACCTTCTCGCCTAGCTGGTACCAAGCTTGGCAAGCAGTTCCAGCTGGGCTGGTATATACCAACTCGTCGATCAGGTCAACCTGCCAGCTGGGCTGGTACCAGCCGGGCGAGCAAGTTAACCTGCCAGCTGAGCTGGTGCCAGCTGAGCTGGTGCCAGCTCGGCGAGCAGGTTAGCCTCACTGCCAGCAATGCTGGCTCGGATGGTCGCATCCGAGTTTACATCGGATGCAGCCATCCGATTCAAACTCGGGCGCCGGGCCACCGAGTGAATCAAGAACCGATTCAAACTCGGTGGCCAAACGCCAGGGCCACCAAGTTTGAATCGGTCAACGATTCACTCGGTGGCCCGGCGCCCGAGTTTGAATCGGATGGTCGCGTCCGATATAAACTCGGATGCGACCATCCGAGCCAGCTTTTCTGGCAGTGCCTGCCAGCTGGCTTGCCGAGCTGGTAACAGCCCAGCTGTTAGGTTACCCTGCTCGCCAAGCTGGTACCAGCTCAGCTGGCAGTTTAACCTGCTCGCCGAGCTTGTATGTACCAGCTCAGCTGGCAGGTTAACCTGCTCGCCGAGCTGGTATGTACCAGCTCAGCTGGCAGGTTAACCTGCTCGCCAAGCTGGTACCAGCTCAGCTGGCAGTTTAACCTTCTCGCCGAGTGGGTACCAGCCCAGCGGGCAAGTTAACCTGCTCGCCAAGCTGGTACATACAGATTGTACCAGCTCAGCGGGCAGGTTGACCTGCCAGCGGAGCTGACCAGCTCACCAGGCAGGTTGACCGGGCAGGTTGACCTGCCAGAGGAGCTGACCAGCTCACCAGGCAGGTTGACCGGGCAGCCAAGCTGGTACGGACTGTACCAGCTCAGCAAGCAGGTTGACCTGCCAGCCGAGCTGGTACAGGCTACCGCACCAGCTTGGCGGGCAGATCTTCCTGCTTTCCGAGCATAGTTTCTATCAGCTCAGCGGGCATCCCTACCTGCTCGCTGAGCTGGTACAGACTTTCACTTGATGTACCAGCTCGGCGAGCTAGAGTTGCCCGCAGCTACCGGCATTTCTTATTGAAAAAATAAAAAAGCTTGAGCGACGATGCGGCCCGTTGTTCTGGATCATCCGATGGAAAATTTA
The DNA here is from genome assembly GCA_002873125.1 of Puccinia coronata f. sp. avenae. Classification (NCBI taxonomy): domain Eukaryota; kingdom Fungi; phylum Basidiomycota; class Pucciniomycetes; order Pucciniales; family Pucciniaceae; genus Puccinia; species Puccinia coronata. The sequence goes on along the minus strand of PGCI01000314.1, from coordinate 44,458 downwards.
CATTGGTTGATGTCAACCAATGGAACCTTTAAATTGGTTGACATCAACCGATTTAACACATTTCCATCGGTTGGAAAATCACCGATTCAAAGTTGAATCGGTGATTTTCCAACCAATGGATGATGCCTCGGTGCCTGGCACCCAAGGCAACATTGCTTGGGTGTCAACCTAGGAAATGATTTCCCTTGGTTGACACCTCAACAAATTTAAATTGGTGGTCCCTCACCGATTTTAAATCAGCCAAGGAATTACCTCGGTTGGCCAAAACCGAGTTTGCCTCGGATGGCTGCATCTGATATATACTTGGATGCGGCCATCCAAGTTTAGTTTTCTTCCAGTGTGTGTAAGACTTGTTTGGGCAGCTGCAAAAATGAGCGTGGTGTGGTGTCCCAAACATGTTCAAATAATTTTTTTGGTTTTTCTCAACTCAGAATCCCAAATTACTACCAGAACCACTAAAATATCACCACTTATCACTTCAGATTTGGATTCTACAACAAAACTCACCTTTAGTCACCTCTTGCAGAATTTCTATTACTCCCACGGATCAGAAGTTACGGATAAAGCAGCATATTCAGTCACCTACAGCCAGTTACAACCACCAAATTACACAACTCATAAACACCCAGATACAACATCAGAAACACATTCTACGGAAAAAACAAACCTATATGCACAGCTTTTAATCTCTTTTCTAGCCTGACTCCTATTTTTAGTACATTCTAGTGCATTTTAGTCTGCATTAGTCTCTCTTTTAGTCTCACTAGGGGTTTTTCCATCATGCCCAGGCCAGCAAAAATGCCTCAGTTGTAATTCCCCTGCAGAAAAATTCCCTCATTTGTTGTTACCTTGGAGTTAAAATCCCTCACATTTGTCTATTTAAGAGGCTCTCCTCAGGTTTTTTTCCCTTCCTCACCAGATTTTGGGATCACATTACATTACACACCTTCACAGATATTGCACACTATCCCCTATATTGAGCACTGGTCACTCCTCAGTATTATTAGTTCACTTAGTATTACAGCTTTATATAGCAAATCAACAACTATTTAGTCATCACCCATTCTTATACCCTCTTGGGTCAGAGCCCTGCTTGTGGTATCACTCCTGAACAGGCCCCCCTTGCTCCACTAGGCTATACATCATCACTCACATCAGCAGTACACTATCATCATCATCATCACCAACTCTTAAATAATCATCCGCAGGTATCTTGAACCAACCATCCTATCACTAGATAAAAGCTGCCAAGCAAGCTTGGTGGTCTTGTTTTTCTGATAGTATAGAAGGGCAGATTTTGCAACTCCATTATCCCCTTCTCTATTCAGCAAAAGGTTTTACAACACTTTTGAGGCTTAGGAAAGCGGCATTTGAAAAAAGCACATGGCAGCTCCAAAAGCCTTGTGGGCAGCAACTAAAGCCTTGACTGACAGCTGATCAATTCAGGTGGGGTAGTACTAAAATATAAGTTGGAAGACTTCAAACAAAGCTGCCAACCACTGCTTTTAAGACTTTCTTTGTCATTGATTATAATCATTATACTTCTTCTTTGTTTTTTTTATTGATTGTTTTGAGTCTCTAAGTTTTCCAAACCTTGACATCAATTCAGCCAACAGTGTTGGCAGTGTCATTGGAAACCAGCCACCACAATCTGGCAGACCTACCAAGATTGGGCAAACCCCAAAACCTTGCCCTAAACTCGTCTGGGCAGCTTCTCCAATCTAACTTGGCTGTGTCAAGCGGGACTGGAGAGACTGCCCAGACAAGAGTTATACACCATACTACTCCTCACACTTTTAATGGCTACTGAATGCAGCTATGGACCCCCCAACCCCAGTTGCAAGGACAAACACGGTGTTGTTCACGCTGAAAGATTTCCAAACCCCTGTTCATTGAGGAAGTACAAAAAATCCAAGTTTCAGCTGGGATATTGTTATATGTGGATTGACAGTGCAGAGTACCACTGGTACTGCATGTCATGCGCCCAGTCAACCTTCCCCTATGGTGGTTGAGATACCATTATGTTCATCACACGCAAAGCAGCCCAGGTGGAGGTGCTTCTGATATAGGGGGCCCTTCAGGTAGCTAGCCAAGGGGGCTTTCAAGAATGCTACCAATTGACTTTTTGGGGATTTTTCCACCTTGGAAGCATCCACAATAAGGCATCATCCCGGGGGTTGGGTTGGGGTTTGAGGGTCAGCCCAAAGCAAAAACCCTAAACAATTCTGGGTAAACACTGAAACCCCAGGGGCAAAAAATTTGCAAAAAGAAAAAGTAATCAAATACATATTTTTCAGTGTATGCCCATTTCCAGGCCTCTGGAGTCTGGATGCTTCACAAATGGAGCAATAACACTTGAACACTCCCAAGAAGATGTTCATCCCTTCCTTCATACTCAATTGCCTTTTTGTTGTATTCATGTTGGCTTGGAAGGAGGCTAATTGTGTTATTATTATCACACACAATTACTAGCTGAAAACATAGCAAAACTAGGGCAGTTCACAACCTGCTGATTTCAGTTTTCTGCAATTTATGACCCATGCTTATGCAGGCCATAAGTCTAAATGGGCCCTTGCATGAGCAGCTAAGGTTTGGTTGAGTGATCCCAGCCAAATCTAGCGCTTTGTGAAAGGCATGCTGAACAACCATGCCTCAACCATCAAAAAGACTGCTAATGCATTGCTCAAATGCAGATAAATTTATGAAACAGCAACATATTTTTGCGTCATGTACAAGCCAGTTGAACAAATACACTGTTTATATGAAATCAAGAGATTGTAAATACTGCAGGAGCCTTCTTGATGAAAGTATGTTAGAATCCCATTTATTTATCTCAGTTAATTTGTTTTTCCCATCCAATTCCACTTATGAATATCATGTGTCTCCTGATGTACCATGTGAGCTTAGTACTGATTAGGCGTAGATAAACAAAGTGGCAGCTCATTCACAGAGATTGACCATCAAGCTTTTCTTGTTTCTGATTCCTCAATTTGAAATGTATGGGGTGGTTTCACAGAAGGAAACAGTGGCATTCCTCTTTCAAGATTCTAGTCAAGTTTTACACAGTGCATCCATTTTTCTGCATCGCACAAATGAGATGTTACCAAGAATAAGGAAATTAATAGGCAAAAAGGTACACATATGTAAGTCGCGTGCTGCTGGATTCCAGTAGGGTTGATCAAAAAATGGTGTCGTGCGTCGGGTAGTTTTAGCCGTGGATTTGATTTTCGGCTGTGTTTGAAGAATGGGAGGTGATATTTCCCATAGAACCTCGATCGAGGAGCCGAAAAGATGTTGATTGGGCCAAGCTTCCGCTAGCTTTTTGTGCGTTCGCTCAAGCTGGGGACTAAAATCTCGAACAAGGCGTCTTCCTGTTGCCTGAAAGAAGGGATTTTGCTTATGCTCAAAGCCAAAGCATTGATGCGATTTGCGGCAACTCTAACGGTACCCGTGGGACTATTAGCTCTGCCATATTCGACATCATCTCCGGAAATTCCTGCTTCCCAATTGGTACCATGCTGCAAGTCGCTTTTGAGCCTGTCAATCTTGGGTGGGATCGTTTGCGCGCCATGACTCGCATCTTCGACCGCGGCTTCGAGGTCTTTCTGGGCCAACGCTTGCGTACAAGAAGCAATTGAAAATAATTGGGCCGCCAAGGGTCGGGTATGGGGCGGACAATCTTCGACTTTCAAGAGCGATGGATAACCATTTCCCAAGTTGACCACCCTCACGTGCCGATCAGTAGGACTCACAAGCGTCAATGAAACTTCTAGGATCGCAAGACATAGTGCGCCGAAGTATGCCCGAGAGAGTTGGGCGTCGGTAGATGCCCTAGATTGCAAGATTTCCAAGATTGCTGGGGTGGTGTAAAGGATGTCGGTCAGTGATGCATACAGCGTTTCACGAATAATGCGTAGTGCCGGGTCATTTTGTAGGTCGGGATCAAGGGCAGGAGAGGGGGATGCATTTGATTTCGCTCCAGGATTGGGGGGCGGAGAAGCAAATGCTGGGGCGTCGGAAGCATCTTCGTCGTACGCTGGAGGCGGCCGAAAGTTGGAAGAAGGCACGACAGGAGCTGGAGTTCTGACGTCATGGCCGAACTGCAGGGCATAATCAAGATCTGCGACCGTAAAGCAAAGTAGCATTCGCGGAGTCAGTAGACCTCCGCAGAAGTACTTGGCAGTGATACACGATTGTAATTAGCTGACCTTGAGAGAATCGCTCTTGAAAGGTGCGCCGCTGTGAAATCTCAATCCCGATCGCTCTCAGATTTTGAGAAATGATGGGAAGGTCAATCCGGATCGGTTGGCATTGAGGCTCTTGGTCACAAATCATCCGCGCCAGATCGTGTCTTAATTCGAGAGAGAGTGCCTTGATCTTAGGAACTGATTGGAGAGAAGGGTTCCGGCCAAATGTAAGTTAGATTATCAATATTGAAATATTTTTGTAAAGAAAAAGAATCGGAGATGAGAAAAACTTGGTACATCGAACAACAATAAAAATATCGTGGTATGATATTTCGAAAGAATGAAAACTGACCGCATTCAGACCAGAGTACAAACCAGTTGCGAAAAGAGGGTGGGCAATTATTTGCATCGAGGTATATCATGGAGGTGGCGATGCCAGGAGGATCTCCTTCGCTACGAAGGGCAGCCAAGAAGAGACAGATCGCAGGCCCCGAGATCTGGATATCAGCCTCCGCAGAGGCGAGGATGTCGGTATCTAAAAGACGTTCGGCATGGGCTTGAGCCAAAGCACCCTAGTTTTGCGCCTCGACTATCTGACAATTAGCGAACCGACGCATGGATCGGCAGACAGGGTAGACTTGGAATGCGATGTGCCTCACCTGGAGGAACGAGTGAAAGGCTACAATGACCTGCAGCCGAGACATCGCATAGTAGGTCGGTCAGTATCGGAGCTCATGGGTTTCAAAAGAAGGGAAAGCTACTGACCTGCTCCTCGGTAATGTTAGTGTGGATTAAAGTGCTGGACGACATGCAATCCCGATGGTGTGTGTGAATGTATAAGCACGGTACGACTGCCTAGAGTGTGTTTCTAGTGGTTGCGTCCCTGTACTGGCATCGTGCTGCTGCAGCCAACTGGTTGTTGGTCGCTTTTCTCTTGCTCCCTAATTAATCACACCGTCACTGAGCTCATCGCCACGGAGGAGCAGCACACAGCCTCACGTATATTTGGGGATCTTACTCTCCCGTCTGTGCAGTGTGGGCAACCCAAACAAAACCTGCATTGATGCAGAGGCTATCATCACCGGCGAGCCTGCAAAATCAGTTCAAATAACAGCTGTCCGATACACGGGCTGATCATTCAATATAGCCTCACAACACAGATGTCTTTCCTCAAGCCTCCACACTGCACAGACAGCCGCCACGGCCGCTGTCAAATCCCGAGAAGCCTCGTGAGTGAGAGCCCCGCGGGGCACCTTAACAAGATCGCCCCTCCCTTGCAAGTTGCGGTCGAGTGGTAAACCACCTGTTGCGGGGCTCTTTCCCTCCAAACAAAGGGACTTGCAGGTTAAGTTAGCGCCGGGAAGCCCAGCAGGACCAGGGTTTTTGTCTCTCAGCGACTCTGACAAGTTCGTATCACTCCTCTCTCAAGCCAGCAACCGCCGCGTTGTGACCCCATGAGGGCAATTGTGTGGGCCATCTATCGTTACTCCTTTCACGAAGCTAGTACATAAGATGTAGTCGAGATACCGGAGCCGGGGGAACCGGGAATCACTTGTAGCTCCTGACAAACGGACTCGCAACTTGCAAGGAAGATCCCTCCCTTCATTTGGGCCGGCGCGTAAGCGTACAAGGTTGACTACGGTAGTCGAGTCAGGCCCATAACTTCTGATCCGTGTTGCCAGTAAACTTACACCGATGAGACGACAAACACGCCAAGCTTGAAGGGGTTTGTGGGGATCTTTCCCCCCAGACCGTCAAGAATCTTGGCGATAAGCAGTGTTTACCATTCAGTCAGGTTGGGTGTGAGGTTATCGGTAGGCGGGGCTCTCGTAAACAAGGTGCACTCACCGAGTCGACTTAACTGCCTCACGGTCGGAGAAGGATGTGCCAGTTGGCATGGTAAAGGCTTATGTGCAAATCTTTTCGGGCCTTGGCTCCGCTTGCTTCTTCGGCTATAAAAGAGGGCGCGGAGTGAGACAAAATAGGCAGCACTTCACCGCACATTTCATTTGTTCTTTGCTCTTTAACAAAGACTATCATTTCACTTACCCAGATACATTTCCCTCATCATCCAGCCACTCAGTGAAAAAAATTTCTCACCTTCGCATCAATCAAGTTCTTCGCAGCTCCACAGACATGACATTGTTTAATTTGAAAAGTAGTACTTTTGTAGCTGTTTTCTTATTCATCGTACTCAGCTCCACAAGCTCAGTAGCGAGCCTCGCACTTGAGCGAAGAGATGGTGATCCTCATGATACTTCGTGCAACTCATATTGTAATGAATTGGTTCCTCATGATTGTAACGTGTAAGTCCTCAGATCACATCCACCGGGTCCTCCCAATGTACCACGTCTTTTTACACCGGAGCTGATTAAGGCTACGAATCAACCAATCCAGTGCATTTTATAATCTCCCCTTCGAAGGCGATAACAAGATACTTAAAGGGGATGGAGTTATCTATAGAGATTCTGGAACCTGTCGAGTATGAACAATAGTTGCCTATTACCTGCAAGCAAAAGGAAAAAGTAGATTAATTAATTCGGGCTGCTCTTCCAAATTTTTCCCCTTAATCAATTTAGGTCAGTGTGGACTGCCACGGTGAAAGCAACGTGTAAGTGATTCTCAAAAAACACCAAATACCAATCATGATAATATGGCTTGATATTAATCCGCCAATTACTAACCTTTGCACTACTTATGACAAAAAAAGCTCTGCTGGGCGACTCTTGAACAAGGATGGTCAAACCCCAGGATTCACCCTGCTCCAGAATAGATGCACCAGCCAGGCAAGTGTTTATCAACTGCATTACATGTGTAATTTTTTTTTACAAGTTGTTTATCAATCATTCTTCATTTCCATCATTCACAGGGACAATCTGGACAAACCTGGGTTGATGCAAACTGCTACATTAAGACCGAATTGCTTACCTATCATTGATGAAGCACCGAGAAACTTGATTGACACTATATCCCTAGCATTACGACATTTCTTCTCAAATCCCATTCGTTATTGTTCACTCTGTTGTATGAATTATGTGTTATCCCTTTTGCACACGGATTGTCCTTATATGTGAATTGACACTGGAAAAAACATTGTTCTTCTATTGTCAATTTAAGAAATGCATACATAAATACAACAAACTATCTTTTTGCATTTGGGATATACTTCCATACAATCTTCTTCAAGAATACAAATTGTACAATGATGGTGGGGTGTACTGTAGGAGGCCCAGTTGCAGGAAATACCCACTCATTTTTCTCATTCAATTAGCCAAAAAAAAACTTGTCATCTTTTTTCTTGTTTTAATGAACAGAAAATTGTTGTGAATAAACTGGAATTTTGAGTATTACAATGTGAACCAAATTGGATGGGCAACTGTAGGGGTCCAAAAGAATTATTGAAACCAGCAAGAAAATGTTTGAAGCATCAACCTTTAAATCTTTCTTTGAGAGAGGAAGATCCAATCAGAGGGTTCCAATAAAAATGCCTGATGTTTTTTACATATCAAGTACATTCTCCATCATGTTGAGGGTAAGGAAGGTGAATCATATTTTTTCAACCCCTTGGACCTTTCATTTTGAAAGTCATCAACACAAATCAATATTTGTGAATTTCCAATTTTTCATTTTTTTTCAGTGCCTGCCCAGCAAGTGTGAGATATTCTCCCAACACTTTGTTGAACCTTTTGATTGATCTAAACTCTCAATACATAGATGATGGCTTTCTCTGGTTTGGATGTAACATTGAAAATATGATGACTAATCCTCCTTGATCAATGGCTGCCATTGGGGAGAACACAGGAGAACTTGAGGGAGAACCCAATCACTTCCAGGACAACAACTCTTGCATCTTTACTTCTTGAATGCACAATATGAGCTTGAGATGAAATTGTCAAGTCCAAGAGGTTCCAAAAGTAAAATATTGACCGGAAACTGTAGTGATAAATGTGGGATTCAAAGTGTATTTGAATATGCAATGTGACTTAGCATCACCTTCAACTTGCAAGTATGGTGTGTAACGCTTGTTTGGGCAGCTGCAAAAATGAGCGTGGCATTTGAAAAACCCGCATGGCAGCTCCAAAAGCCTTCTGGGCAGCCACTAAGGCCCCGCTTGGTATCTTATCAAGTTGGGTGGGGTAGTACTAAAATCCAAGTTGGCAGACTTCAAGGAAAGCTGCCAATCACTGGTTCAAACAGATCTTCTTGACCATCTGTTTTTACATATTTCTTGACTTTTTTTATGATTGTTTTGAGGAGATAGATCCGCTGCTTCTGCTTCAGCAACCTGGTCTCATATCCATTTGTATTTGGTTCCGAGGTTGATTCAGCCACCATGCTTGGCAGTGTTTCTGGAAACCGGCCACCGTAATTTGGCTCACCTGCCAAGATTAGGCGACCCCCAAAGCCTCACTCTAAATTGGTCTGGGCAGTCTCTCCAATGAAACTTGGCTGTGTCAAGCAGGACTGGAGGGACTGCCCAGACAAGCGTTACACACCATACCTTCAATATTGACAAGGCTTAGCAAACAAAAACCAATTATTTTTAACAAATATTGATGCTTAAAAAAATTCAAATTTAGCAGCAAATACTGATGTCTAGCAATACCAAGGTGATGGATTTGTCAACACATTTGATTTGGTTCCTGGTTCAATGCATCCAACGTGGATAGTCCAAGGAGGAAGATGCCCCAAAAAATAATTGGTAGCAGTCTTGAAAGCCCCCTTGGCTAGCTACCTGAAGGGCCCCCTTTTTGAAGCACATGATCCACCTGGGCTTCTTCTTGTGTGATGGACAAATTGGTATCTCGACCTCATTAGGGGAGGTGTATTCACTGCATGACATGCAGTACCAGTGGTACTCTGCGTCTTCAATCCAGTTGTTACAGTTGTCCAGTTGGCACTTGGCGCCTGTGTAGTCTCTTGTCGGAAATGCGTTCGGACAGTTTAAAGCGTGGACGATACCGTGTTTATCCTTGCGTTGAGGATCAGGGGGTCCAAAGTTGCATCTGATGGCCGACACGAGCATGACCAGCAGCAACAGGGGGTATGCTGGGGTGTTCATTGTGTGGGGAGGTGGTACGGTGAAGATGCGGGGTTCGAACGGACGAGGGCGTAGCGGAGGAGGGCACCAGTCACAATGTGAAAGCGGATGTTGCCTGCAGTTGTGCCTCAGGACCGGTGAAGGATACCACATTTGGCAGCATTAGAGCATCACCAACGGTCCCTTGATCACTGAGACTCGGGCTCGCGGCCCTGAGCCACATGTCACAGGGTGACACACACGTATCTACACATTGCTTGCAGCGGACTCGCCACGGGTGGCAACCCAACACTGAATGTTGCTCACCAACAGCCTTGCACCACCCGCAAAGAGCAGTAGATTTACTTCACATGTTGTACCTCCTATAGTTTCTTCTTTTTTCATTTTTTTTTGCGGGAGAGACTTGTGTAGAATGGTCTTCTTTTTCATTCCTTTCTTTGTTTGGTATTTTCTGTAAGTCAACATTGATAACTGTTGGACCAAAAAGAAAGGAAGGAAAGAGTCAAGGATTGATTTTAGACATGTCAGAGAGGTTTGCTTGTGGAGGAGGAATGGATGCTGGTGGTGTGGTGTGGTGTTGCCAAAAGGTGTTGTGCGGCAAGAGGTGTGTTTGTTGGGTTGGACAAGACTTGCCAGAAGGAGCAAGTTGTGGCAAGTTGGGATGACCCTGAAGCCGTTTGGCGAGTCAAGTGGCAAGTCCGCTGGTCTCTGTTTTTTGGTGCAACTTGCTAAATTGGGGTGTCAGGTCCCGGTTTAGCAAGTCCGTTGGAGATGCTCTTAATACCATGACATCAAGCGCAACAAACGCATCAATTGGAGCTCATGAACTGTTATTTTTTATCATGCTTTTTTCTAGGTTTCAGTTTTGCAAATTGTGCACGTTCAGTTTTGCAAATTGTGCATATCATATTTCAGGTTCAGATTACAAACCGGCATATTAAGGAGCTTGAGTACCTGTGACGGAGCTGACAAGGACAAGTGAAAACAAGTGGCAGGGTGGAAGTGATCCAGGAGGAATGAGAATTGCACCAGACAAGCAAAAGGACAAGTACTCTGCCGTGAGTAAGTTGGCACTTCATTGGGAGTCACCACGGGCATATTGGGGTCATGTATGACATACAGGTTGCATGGTCATGCATGTCACAGAAAAAATTACAGCACCCTGTGTCACGCACAACTCACAGGACTGCATTTCATGTAGGTAACCTGTAGTTGACAGGCCTGTGGAACCGTCCGCGCAGTCACTGCGCATGTGACAGGTTGCCCATTTGCGCTGCATGTCATTATCCTGACAGCTTGTCCTGTTTATGTAACATGACCTCCATTACCTGATATGCGTACAGGACCCCGTAACCTGTCTGCCTCTCATGACCCCGGTTTGCCCGGGGTGAGTGTGGTAAGAACGGGAAGGAAGTCTATTTCATTTATGAGAATAGGAGATTGAATGACATGGAAGAGAGCAAGAAAAGCAGCATCAAGTAACTACATAAAAGAAGGATGCAATTGATTAATTTACTTCAAAGATGAAAGCCCTGCTCTCTAAAGATCTCAACATCAGTATTTTGGTTGGCCAAATTTGCCAAATCAGACCGGTGCTGGAAGGTGCAGTGAGGAAGTGCGTGGCACTGGGGCAGTCTCAAGCGAGTATCAGAGTGTAGCCTGAAGCTAGTGACTGTGAGTGATTGCAGGCTGGGGCGCGGGCTCAAACTTGAACGTCCATTACGTCAGCGTGACGAAATGTCAATTTCGTCACCTATTTGCGGGCTGTGTTTTGCCACTGGACCGGCAGAGAGTCGCACGTGGACACAATTTATGATCACCTTTCCATCTAAGCTGCCAAATATCCAAGCCCACACGAAAATCTCCACTCTTCACAGGTTCCTTTGAAACAGTTGATCATACCATTACCCCTACCCAGAATGTTTAAACGGCACTTATTATGTAGGATTAGTTCCCCATCATTCTAGTTTCTCAGGTTCAGCTTGACTAATGAATGCACATCAAATTGTAGGTTCTTATTACAATCGTGCATATTGGGGGGCGTGAGCACCCGCGATGGAGCTGGCGAGGACAAATGAAAACGAGTGGTAGGGCGGGAAGTGATACAGGAGGAACGAAAAATGCAGTAAGACGAGTGAAAGGACGAGTGCTCTCCCGACGGTAAGTCAGCACTTGGTTGGGAGTGTGTGGTAAGAGCGGAAAGGGCGTCTATTTTGTTTTGTGAGGATACGAGATTAATTGATAAGGAAGAGATAAAGAAGAAGAAGCATCAAATAACTACATAAAAGAATGATGCAATTGGTTGATTCGGCTCAGAAATCAAAGCCGTGCTCTCTGAAGATCTCGACATCAGTATTCGGGTTGGCCAAGTCAGCCAAATCGGACCGGTCCTGGAAGCGTAGGACAAGAATGGATCAGTTGGTGGAATAATATGATGGTTAGAAATGCACGACCAAGCTCACGAGACACAAGAGAGCCCGCCGGAGGGTGAACCAAAGGTTCTCGCTGCCGTCGCCCGAGGCGAGCAGCGGACGATCGCCGATGGATGCGGCTTTTGAATGGAGAGAGAGGGCGGCGAGGAAATGCTCGACGGCCTGAGTGTAGCAATGGATGTTCAAGCAGGAGACGCCGAGGTTGTAGATCGCCCGGGTGAAGGTAGGGCGGAGTTCGAGGGCCTTCTGATATGCCCCGATGGCCTCCTCGGACTTGCCGCCGTTAGCCAGAGTGGCCCCGAGCCGGTTCCAGAGCAGAAAATCTCCCGGGTTGACCCCCAGCGCCGCCTCGAAACAGTCGCGCGCACGGTCGTACTCCGAGTTGCTGTAAAATAACACCCCGAGTCCCACCTGCACATCCACGTCCACCGTCTGGCTTCGCACCACCTCTTTCCCCACCCCGTCTCGAACTTCCGGACCCGCACGAGCAGCCTGGATGAATTTCTCGACTACCATCGCATGTCGACTCCACGGGTTGTGTTGGTCCTCATTAGACTTTTGATTGGCCGACACATTCGCGGCGATGGCCGGATAGGTGTCCATCAGCCAGCGCTCCAGGATGGCCAAGGCCCGCATCTCCTGGCCTTCATTCACCCAACAGATCGCCAACGACATCCAAGCGGACTGGTCCTTGCCGTCTCGACATCCGACGGCCCGCTGAAAGGCCTTGATGGCTAGCTGCTCCTTCTCATCCGCGGCCTGTGTCTCGCCCAGCATCCGCCAGGCGTCTGCCCGGTTCTCGTCCGCCTGACAAGCGGCCTCGAACGCGAGTGCTGCCTCGCTCAGAGTGGCGCCAGAACGAAGCAGACGCTGACCTTCCTCAAACGGATCAGGGACGCCGACGTACGGGTTGTTGGACTGGAACGGATACGGCTCGGGATGGTTGAGGAAATCGCCCACATTTTCCGGCGTGATGGTGGTTTCTAAGGGTCTTGATAGATCCGGACCGAGGAAGTCATCCTCGGTCAAGTCCTCCTGATTCGAAAGCCACGGAACCGAGAGACTGCCCGGATCGAGGTTCGCAGCAAGCCCTTTCCAGGTAGCTTCTAAAGACCTCAGGAACTCTGTGTCCGCCTCGTTGTCTTCCGAGGTTGTGTCCTGGCTGAGGGTCGTGTCCTGGCTGAGACTGGACAGGGGTGACTGCTGATCAACGAAGGGAGGATGTTCTTGGGATTCGGTGGCGGGTTGGGCCTCGAGTTGGTTGCCGATCTTGGCGAACTCGGCCTCCCAATTCTCCTCGGTGAGCTCGACGATTTGCCCCTTGGACTGCCGGGCGTCGCCCGCGATTGGGTCAGCCATAGTGTGATGGAGAGTGGACTGAGAAAAAAAAGGTCGGTCTTGATGGTACAGCATGCTCTGCTGAGCAACGCTGGTGGAATTGGCCGTATGAAGCAAGGGTGTACGCAAGCCTTGAGCGGACATGTGGTGGATGGAGCGGTTTGAACTCTCGCTGGCTTGATCGTGGTTCTGGGTAAACTGTTGGGACCAGTGCATGGCTGGTGGTGCCTGGCTGGATGGTTGTACCGAGCGAAAGGAATGCTCCATGCGAGCCATTTCGTCCATGGAGACCGAGTGTTTGATGGAGTGTCCCATGAACTGTTTCTGCCATGCTGAGAAAGATGATATGACATTCGTGGTCAGCATGATGTGGAAAAGTTAATATGATTCCGCGGCTTACCCTGGTTAATTTGTGATGGCTGAGCAGACTGATGGATGCGATCGATTGATTCCAGCTCTTTGTTCAATTCGTGCATAAGGAACGGGGAAGCTTGGCGCTGGCCATTGGAGAGATTGGAGGATGAGGCCGATGGGTGGAGATGAGCCTGAGTGCTGTACTGGTTGCTGGCTTGCTGGTGGGCTGTATGCTCGAATCGGGAGGGAATCGGATGTCGGTCAGAGTGCTTGAGTAGGTTCTGGAGTGGGTTGGATGGACCGCAGTCTGGCCCGTTGATGAGTGCTTGGAATGCCATCGGAGTGGTCAACAGCAGAAAAGGATTAGTGCAAGACTAAACTCGGTGGGGGAAAACCAAAACCAAAACTCTCTGATACATAAATATATTCAGGGTCTACATAAATACATAAATACAAAATGGGAAAAAAAACTCAATCTGACTAGACAGCTCGCTGATCCACCCCATAATTGGGCACTTAATTTCAGAAAGCCCCTCTCACATGTCTTGCATCCCCCTCATCTTCCGCCAATCCATCATCTGGTACAAGATGGAACTATCAGCAAATGCATTGTCATAAGAAACATCTAAATAAACATAGAGTACGGTTGAAAATCTGATGAAAGAACATTCATTGAGGGCACATGGAGAACTAAGTGTGAGCTTGGCAAACAAAAAGATGAATGAGGTCGCAGTACAAGAACTTCAACAGTATGAAATTCAGCATTTCCTCACAAACAGATAAAAAGAAAAGTATGTAAATATATTGTAGCTGGAATCATTTCAAAATAATTAATTACCGGGTGGTTCTTACTCCTGAAAGGAAAATGCCTACTTACTTTCATCATCGCCACCAGCTAATCAAAACCACCCTCTCGGAAATGTGACCCGAATACAAACCAGCCCACCAACATCAATTTAAATATTTATATAAAATTGATATAATTTTGAAATGGAGGTTCAGGGGTTCCCTCTCGGTTGCATTTCATCAGAACACCAAAAATATTTACCAAGAATCAGATGAAAATTCAATTGAATCTACTGCAAGTTCCAGCCAATCATGATCAAGTCTTGATCGATGTGTTTCTACTAGAAAAGATAGAAACTTCAGGCGCATCAAATATAAAACTTTCATTATCCTGCTTGAAATTGATAGAGACCCTTGAACTTGAAAGATCCTGTGCCAATGTGACAATATATTTGAGTTTTTAACTTTTTCACAATTGAAGATGAGTTCTCAGTGAAATGGTGGATGAAAGCAATCAAAGTATTCACCACACACACACACACACACACACACACACATTCGAGCCCAAGCTCACGTTTTTTTGAAGATGGCCTCCAACTGTTTTTTGAAAATGTTCACAATACAACAAAAACTGTTTGTCAAAGTCCAACTTGCTGGGAATTGAATATTGGCTAAAGTGAACGCAGATACTTGAACACTTTTGGATGACAAGATGTGCGAGAAACAGATGAGACACAGCAGACTGTACTGTGGAACTACTGCTCTGCATATAGCTGATGCAGTTTCAATCATATCACACACAACAATCGATAGACAACACCAAGAAAAGCAACAGAGAAAAAAAAAAAAAAAAAAACGAAGCAAGGATTATTTGCAGACAGAGTGAATGAGAAGAGAGAAGGGCGAAGGATTCAGAAACAGTTTCTGTAGAATTCAGTCCCGATGAGTTCCTGCAAATCCGCGAGGTTTTTCTCCAGCCAGGCCCGGACGAGGATGGTGGAATGGGAGCCGATCCTGACGACGGCGATGCGGACGGACGGCGCGGGGAAACGAGCATGGAGATGCTGGTTATGTGCAGGTTGGTCTTGAGTGGAAGGACTGGTATTGAAATCAGGTCGATGGCTCAACTCGGAGAAACACCAAAGAAGCTGCGATTGGTCGGCCTGCTGCTCGCTCGTCATTTTGCCTGAGCTCTGCCGACGCGTCTTGATGCTGCTTTCCTCCAATGCTTTGAGCCGGTCAAAGGTCTTGACCATCTTCAGGTTCTCGCTCGAGCACACCAGATACAAGTTGGCGTAGAGGCTGAATTCGGTCTGGGCCAGATGATGATGATCTCGTTGCAAGACCAGGTTTTCTCTCACAATCCGTTTTGAGGAGACATAGACTTCTATAAACGATTGAAATTTTTTGAACGTCCATGATTCGAGCTGGCTAGATTGATCCGGTAGTCTCGTCGAAAATGAGCGGCCTGAAGTAAACCAATCCAGGCATATCAATGAGCTGGTATGATCTTGAAGATGGTATATCTGCTTTTGAACAAAACTAGAATCTCGGAAGCATCTGTTTTTAGGAGCGATGGAAACAAATGGACGCTTTGTCAATAATGCTAGTATCTTCAACTGTGAACCACACGTGGTCGGAAGACATTTGTCATTGTTGATGACGATTAAGATTATGTTGGAAAAATTTTCTTCTTGTCTTGGACTGGCTGAATAGAGTGAGATATGAGGAACGGCATTACGTTACGTGAGATGGCAGCATGAGCAGTGTCGCATGGGGGCCGATCTTGGCGATAATGTTCTGTCTGGAGACTTCAGCTTCTCCAGTGGGCATGATGGTCGCCTGTGAGCTGGGGTATAACGAGTTCCGGTTGGGAACAGCCGAGGAGCCTTTCGCCTGTCTTTCTCTTTCCTTGAAAACTACCGCACATATTACTCAGCGCGAAATTTGACTGCAAAAAAGAACAGGATCGATGGAGAAGATCGGCTGGTACCTTTGGTGCTCCCTTGACTGAGACATAACAACTGACAATTCTCGTCCAGCTCGATCTCGAGTGAGAGCTGATCTCCAGAAAGCAAGCCGCCGCCGTAATTCAAGAGATAGACGAGGCCGACCTGAAGGTTGTAGAGATCATTCCGGTACGTCCGACTCACGATCAACTTGAGTGGATAGCTAAATCTGAGAACCGGGAAGCTAATCTGTTGGCCGGCTGACCGATCATTTTTGTCTGCACGCGTTGGTGAGTCAATCGTCGTCATCCGGAGCGCCCCATGTCCGGCTGGAAGCGTCGAATGAATTGGTGGGATGATCATTTAATCCGATGACCAGCAGCTCTTTGAAGCACAGACAGCGTATATGTCAACTACTTGCTTATGTTTTTGCCGAGCTCGACCAAGCGGAGGAACACAACACGGAAATTACTTGAAATGAGCAAAAAAAAAAAGGAAAAAAAAACATCAATCGACGGTTCTCATCAAGACGCTGCTAATTCCGGCTGGGATCAGAGCATTCGTGCCGAGGATACTTCTCGGCTTAATCAGATGTGGGACTCACTGTAGTTTCCATTGTCCCTCGTCAGATCATCATTGTTATTGCCGGCGCCATTTTTGGGGAAGCTCTCTGCCGCGCCGGTTGCCTCCAACACAGGCTCGCGCTGTTCGTGAGCGGTGAGGGCCGCGCGCGGCGCGGGGCGGCCCAAAATAAAATCATGTGATTGTACGGATAATATTAATCAGTGCCCATAAGTATTCATTTGCCTTTAATTTGGGGATAAATGTATCTCACTTCCCATGGCACATCTTAACCTGCGACTAGAGTTACCACATTGAAATTAATTCTTGAGTTGGGCTCAATCACATCGGGCCGGATCCAATTCCCAGGATTCCAATTTGTCTGAGAACTTTTTACCCTCCCGGCTTATCAATCAGGACTTCCACTGGCAGTCATGCAGAGAGGCATGCATTAGCTTTCCCTTGTCAATTGGTACTGGGGCAATTCCAACTGGAATGTTTCATGATTTGAGGTTTATTGACTTGCAAAGGTGAGTATTCTAGCAAGCGGCCTTTTAAGTCAGATAAAATAAGAGATTGATTGAGAGTTATAGGCTTGCATATCTAGGCCTTATATTATAGAAGCATAGTTGTAATGGAATTTCGCGTGTTCACGTTAATTCTTAGGCCGATGGTTGATACTCTTTTCAATGGCATAAGTTGCTCCAGGCTGTGCCAATTAGCAAAAAGTCGAAAATTTACCTCCAGAATCGCCTATGTTTCTTGAACATCACCACGGAAAAGCAAACCATATAGCTGTTTAGAGATCTTCGCGATACTCGGCATCGTTGTTGTTGATGCTAAGGAGCTTTTGATTTGAAAAAATAGAAACATTGTTAGTAAGGACAAAATAGGACGTCGAGTCAAATGAAAGAACAACGCCCACCTCAACGTCAAAGATCAAAGTTGCTCCTCCGGGTATGATTCCTCCAGCTGAATAGGACAAGCAAGATTATTCAAGTCAGGTCAACCAGCCTGAAAGCAGCAGATGTTTGTGTCGTCTTGTAGCTTACCGCCTCCGTCTCCATAGGCTAGCTGAGGTGGAATGACGAGCTTGCGCTTTTCGCCAATGCACATGCTAAATAAAAAGAATCAAGGACCATCAGACTTGAGATAGAGAAATTATCAAGCGATATTTCAATCATTCTGCCTACCCTTGAAGACCTTGATCCCATCCCTTTGAAATGTAAGTCACGAGTCAGATTTCTCTTACTTCCATTCATTCTTGAGATAAACATGTCAGGCTAACTTTGATGACTTGTTTTGCGCCAAGGGTGAAGTCAAAGGGTCTGGAAATGGTGTGGTAAAGGTTGAGTATCATGAGTGAGGTTGATTACCTATCAAGGTGTTGTGAAGAAGATAAAGTGACTTACTGGTTTCGATCAAGTGAGGAATCAAATTTGGCGCCAGTCGACTGGAGCGTTCCAGTATAGTGCATCCTGAAGTCGATGGAAGAACCATAGCCAGGAAGCCCGTCAGCCAACAGAAAGAAGCCCTCAAGACAAATCGTAGCAGAGAGATCTGTAAAAATGGGATACGGGTTTCACTAGTGTATAAATCCAGCCATAGAGCTTACGAGAGCTTGTCTCCATTTTTACTTGTGATGTCACACTTCTCCGGTTTATGCTTGATTCCAATCTGGAGCTTCCCGTCGGAATCGCTAGCAAGCGTGAAGCAGCTCATCAACGTCAAGGCGATCAGGGCTGTGAAAAAGAAGTGTTTGGTGGTCCTCCTGGTGTTCATCGTGCGTTGCTTTTTTTATGATGCTTGGATGATGTCGGTTCTGGGCGATGGCGTGGTTGAGTCGGTTGTTCTCGCCTGTTCTCGCTAATAATGACTTCTTCGGTTGGCCGCAAATTGCCTTCCACCCAAACGGATGTACGTCACAGGTCATGTCGGCCCGTGGGCTGCCCGTCGCGGCCCGCGTGTCCAGCACGCCCAGCCTCAGCTCATGATAAATAAATATGTACACCATCGCCCAAGTCAACGCTCTGACAATGGAGACTGGGGAGCTGGTTGACCAAACGTTGTGTTGCTCCGCAAGGAGCAACGTTGTGCAACCCTCGGCAAAGTTGTAACCGGATGTCGTTGGGGTCCTACACCACGGCAGCAAATGAACTTTTGCGATCGGGATTTGAATTACAACGCCGAATGTTTTCTATTAAATCCGCAGGGCACGTCGGGTTGACGCCCCTGCGGAAACCACTTTTGAAATGTTTGCATGACCGTTCTCCAACACCGATGCCGCATGCGCCACGGAACAAATACTCTGGATATTGAGAATACTGTCCGGGTGTTAACTTGCGCATGTCCTGATAATCTGGGTGTCACAACACCATACCATCCGGACACGTGCAAGAACACCCGGACAGTATTCTCAATATCCATAGTACCGTGAACAGAACCAAATGTGAATATTTTTTTCAAGAACGTTCAGGCAGCGCTTGGACGTGGAACATTCCCAAAGTCCCTTCCCATCCCGCACCCCAACAGGAACCAACCAAGAAAAAAAATGTTTTAATTACAAATGTTCTTTTTTGAAAACATCCACTACCAAATGTGGCAACGGCCAAAACCACTTTGGATTGTGAAATATATGTTTTATTCATCTTGGTTGCACGGTACCACTTTCATTGCTAAGGTAAAGTTAAGCATAAGACACGCAATGCAGGATTTATATTTGTTCATCATTCTGTTTGTGTGTAATCAAAGACAACTTCAAGAGAGAGAGAGAGACAATATGAAAGCAATCATCTCATGTGCAAAGCAAGAGGAGTAAGTCAAGGAGAAGAACAAAATAGGATAAATAAAGAGGAGCATGTTAAAGCAAAAGCAAGCGGGTTGAGTCAACAAACAAGACAAGAGAGTGAGAACAATCAATGAGAAAATGTGGTGAGAGGGAAACGGTTTGATCCCTATTCTATTTCAGGCTCCTATTTGTCTTCTAGGGTTGGTTGACCATTCAATCGCTCAAGTTCTGCAGCAATCTTGTTCTCGGTGGGAAGTGCAAAATCCGCAACAACAACATCATTTATAGTTTTTCTTCTGTTCCAGAGAGTGCAATCTTTCCTGAGAACGAGCTGCGCAAAGGCAAACTTGCACATCTTACCTTTACCTGCTTGGGCTTGGAGATCATCATATTTTATCTGATGCCTGAAAGTAGGCACCAGGGGAGAATTTATGGCACTGGCATGCCAGTGCCACTGCATGTGTTCTTACTTGAACCCCTGCCCAATGATTGTACATGTTTGGCTCCATAGGACTTGAAATCATGGTGATGTGGGTCAAGTTATTTGTAGAACATCTTCTGAAGTGAACCACAAAGCAAGCTGATATTCAAATGATCAAAATTGTAACTTTATAATGAATGAATCCACAAATCATATAGAACCCAAGCTGAACTCAAGTCAATCTTATGATTTTCTGCGTTCTTGAATGCTCCAGTCAGTATTGGTCCATCTTTAAATAATTCTTCTTTAATATTAATACATCAATATTTCCATTCATTGACATGTGGAGAATCATTCTGATTAACAAGTCTTTATCAACTATCATTTATTATTTCTTTGCAGTGCCTAACTAATTTTCAATCTAAACCTCTTGAGAAAATCTTTTCTATAACCTTATAGATGATGAAAAAATATTCATAAAAAGGATTCAAACCATATTGAGTACATTTGGAGCTAAATTTAGAGCTCTAATTTTCATTAGAAGTTGAATTTTGAAAGTTTGATACACGATTACATATGTCCCCTGGTTTTTAGATTTCATGAAGTCCTAAGTTTACCAAAAAGAATTGAATTTCCATCAGAAAAAGTATATCATACAATTTTTATCCAAGACATCTGAATTTTTACCCTCTTCCAAAAAATGACAAGTACACCTGATGGTAGTTGGCCTCCGTAATAATCCCCTTTAAATAAAATTTTGACTTGAATATTTTCAAAGATCATTTTTGCGCAGTCACTGTGCATTTTGCACAGTGACTGTGCATTGAACATGTGTAATAGTTGACTTTTTTTTTAAAAAAAGTTGGGTCAAAAGTTGTGCCATAGTTTCCAAAGACCAACTCCCATTGGTCGCTTTTTTGCTTTTTTTGTGGTGCTTGGTGTACGCTCATTACAATATTGTGACATTTGGATTTTTATGCTGCTGTACACCCGTAAACCAGAGTACAAATTCACATTTCACAGTGATTTACAGTGTAGGACTCCTGTGGGACAAATGATAATATTTGGTAAAGATCCGGCTGGGGGAAATAAACTGGTGAGTTAGGTTGAAAGGCTAAAACAGTCAGTTTACGGGTGGTTTATTGGCCTGCCCCTTTATAAATACTATACCCTTTGTAAGGAATCTTAAAATCAATATAAAAATAGAAATGGCTGATTTCAAGATTAAGTTTACTAAGTATAGTAATCTTAATCAGACTTAGACCTTATACGTTGTTGTATTTGAGTAGACCGCTTATAACTAATGATATGGATAATTGAACCGTGGGATTGATTATGTGGAAGTGCAATAGTATGTTGGACTATTGCAGGTGATTGTTGATGATTGTTGAGTTTGTTGATGATTGATTGATTTGTTTGTTGATTGATTGGGTTGTTTGTTGATTGATTGGGGGTTTGAGAAATGTTTTTTATTGTTGGGGTTGATAACTGATTGATTGACTTATTGACTGATAACACTGATGAATACATTTGATGACTAAACTTGATGACTAACTCAATGACTGGTAAGACACACTATACTCTCTTAGTAAGTGGCTGAGGAAAAAGAAAACAACCGTGGTGGGGAAATGACCTCCTTATATAGGAAAAGATGAGGGAATTTAGCTCCAAGGGAAGGTCCTTTGAGGGATTTATGCTGCAGGTGAACTGGTCAGCTGCACAGCCTGCTCCTTGTTGCTGTGGTTTCAGCACAGCATGACATCATTGCTGCGCAGAATGACATCATTTCTGCACAGCATGACTTCATGTCTGCACAGCATGACATCATATCTGCACAGCATGACATCATTTCTGTGCCACTCCCCCCCTGTACTGTGTACAATACAGCCCATTCTTCTTCCTTCTTCTATCCTTCCATCCAGGGGCTGAAACACCTTCCATCACCCCTTCTTTCTTCCAATCCTTCCAGCTTCCATCCTGTTCAGGGTCTAGGCCTCTCCTCCTCCTGGTCCTTCTTCCCCTTCTTCCCCCTGTTTCCGCTCCTTGTACTGCTACCATTGTCCGTATTTCCTGCTTGCTGTTGGTGTAACTCTTCCTTGTTGTTGATTCTGTGATGTTGGTGTATCATGTATTCTTCCGGATTCCTTCTGTACTCCTCCCTGATATTCCTCCTCTTGTATCCTGTTCTAGTGTACATATTGTAAGTGAACTTGTAATATATGAAATGTACCTCTTTGGCATTGGAGCGGGAATGGAACACCACAACGGGTGTGTGAAAGGTTGTAAAGGTGGTTTTTGCTGTTTTGACAAAAAATGGTTAAACTGGGACACCTTTGTTGCAAATCCAAATGATTGTTTGCTGGAAAGTTTGGTCTGAGCCCAAAAGTGTACAAATGGGGGTAGGTAAAGACCCAATTCTTCAGATTTTAAAATTCCTTCAAAATGCGGGACCAACTACAATAAATTGCGGCACCTCAAAAACAGAAGATTGTGAATTCATTCCATTCAAAAAAAGCACATTATATTTAAGTTTTTTTTGCCTCAAAAAAGTAAAAAAAAGATACTTCTTTGAAATAAAACAATCAAGAAGAAAGTAAATTTTCAAAAGAATGATGAAATCAGAACTGTGGTTGTTTTGGTATCAGTTCAGGTTTGCATGCTTCAAGTTTTCCACTTGAGTTGGACATAAAATCACATACACATCAAGCAACATTTGTTGTGAGATTGTTGGTGACTTCAAACTGAATTTCAGTTGAACATGCAGTTTGAATGTGCATACCTCCAAACACGGTTCAAACCAAGAGAGGGTAATGAGTTATGCAATGGAACTTGTCAACAGGTGCCATGAAATCTCCCCTGGTGAGGTGTTTTTGGGTCACCATCCACGTGGCTCCGGTGTTGGTTGAGGTTGATCATGAGCCTCAAGTAGGCTAATCTTGCCTTATCAACCTTAGTTACCTCTTTGTTGATCTGAGGGCTAGGTACATCCTTGAAGCGGGATAGCATTCCCCTGTATGTATCAGCAACCAGCTTGCTTAGCTTGGGGACGGGTTTGAGAGGGGAGCCGACTGATGGGATTGGATTGAATAAAGGTAGACAGCTTGTGTTTATTGGCTTTGAGCTTCTTAGTCATGAGGCTTTCAAACTGAGAATTCCACTGAAGATTGTCTCAATAGTTGGGTGGCAGCTGCTTCAGGAATGTATCACTCTTCTTGGCAAGCAGGGCCTACAATGCAAGCAGTTAGTGGACATTGAGTGGGATTAAACTAAGAAAATACAAGCTGACCTTCATCAGCAAAAAGGTGTTCCAAAGGCATGATTCTTGCGGCTAGCTTGGCGGCTGTAACGGTTGAGGTCGCTTCCTAGCAAGATTTGACGGATGTTTGTTTGAATGAAGCTTTTCAATGAAGGGGGAGGGGTTGAATTTGCATGTTCCATTTTGGTTGTGTCTGTGGATTGAGTTGGAGCTGCATGTTGAGTGTTTGCAGCAGAGATGGCAAACACTGCTGTGGGCCACCTCTCTGGCTCTGGGAGCTGTGCCCCAAACAACATCAGCGCAAGTGATGAGATTCAGTTTGAATCTCACATTTTGGCTTACTTTAAATAATGGCTTGGCAAGCTCGACAAGATACTCTTTGTGGTTTTTGTCATGTGGCCCGTTCTTCTGATGTGCTCAAAGATTTTTGTGTATACAGGTGATAGTCTCTTTGCAAGGCGGAGCCCAGTAGGCCCTGAGCTAAGGAAGGACTGGGTCGTGGCATGGGAGGATGTTGCCCCAGCTGACACTGGGCTGAGGGATTGTGTGTGGTCCACAACAGGGGGGAGGTTCCCCCTGGGCCGTTTCCGACGTGGTTTGTAGTTGTATGGTGCTGGGTGAAACACACAAGAGGTCTGATTCCGGATTGGGCCAATGGTTGGTTCAGCTGATTGACCAGGAGCCTTACTTGGCTGGGCTGGATAGGGTGTCATGGATAAGTTAGGACAACAGATATGTGTTTTTTTGTAATCCTCATCTATATAAACAAACTATCAATGCCATGAATGTGGATATTTGCGCAGAAATTTTGGTATTCAAAATTTTTTTAATTCAAGGTGACCAAACTGAATTCAAAATCTCCTTCAGAAGTTCAGTGTAATGAATCATGCGGCATTATGTTTTAACTAATATGGATTTATGATGTTCTCATTCGATCGGAATGACATCATGATTGTAGCTATACATAGTTTGGCTTACTTTCATTATGGCTTTTCAGCTTTTCATTATTGTGCTCGGTTGTTCTTTTGGTTGTTTATCTAGTTGATGTTCTCTCCTGTTGTTTCTGCTTTCCCTTCCTTCCTCACCGTGTTATTCTATCTCACATCCTACAGATCCTTAAAAGTAAAACACAAATCTTTACAATCTCTAGCCTTATAAGTTGGTGAACAGAGATTTCTATTTACTCTGTAACTAGTAGACAACCATCTCTCTTGAGTATTGGTTCATAGTCAATAAGGTGTTACAGATTTATAGATTGAGGATCTCGGGTAGTAGATTGACCTCACATTTATAACACAATCTCATCACACTTATAAAGTTCAGATTTAGCTTAAAAGGTTGATATAAGTTATTCTACCAAATCAATTTTTTTTCCTCCAACTCTCATGTCCAAAGACTCCTCTCCCAAAATTCCAGCCAGAATGACGTTGTTACCCCCTTCGCCAAATCCCTGTATTCAAAAATCACCTTCTTTACCGCCTGTAACACCTATCCTTGGCTTGTCTCCCCGTACCATTCCTCCTTTATCTCCTAGTTTTGGAGTTCGACAACCGGAATTCACCACCACCAATGTGAGCAAGTTGCTGGCCGAGTTGCAAATCAATAATCGACCTATTCAAGAAACCGTCACCTTCAACACTCAATGTATTGCAGAGTTGCAGACCAATGAACGCCATCATCGCAAAGAAATCAATGAGCTAAAGGATTTGTTAAAATTAAGTGCCAAGGTTACCAAGATTAAATCAACCGTTTATGAAGATATTCAAAATATGCGTCAAGATTTGGCTCAAGTGCGAGGAGGCGTGGAGGCGGTGAATTTTTTGACCAGTAGTCGTTTAGATAATGTTGAGCATTTGAGCAGAAGTCAAGATTCAACTTTCAAATTACGTGAACCTCCACATTATGCTCACCTTTGCTTTGCAGGAGACGTTAAAGAGACAAACCCTTTCTGCTTTTTCATCTGAAACGCTTTCAAAAGTTTAAACAAGTATTTTGCTAATGATAAACATCAAATATTGTGGATTGCGGGTTACTTTCGTTCTTTGGATGGGAAGTTGGGGGATGGGATCTCGTCTTACACCTGGTGGCGTGGCTTTTTGGGAAAGAATGCAAATGCTCAAGGGTTGGACGCAGTGACGGGGTCATCTATGGCACCATTTGTCATTGACGAGCTTTCATCAGTGGAACGATTCCTTCAAGAAATCGAAAGAACGTTCACCAACCATAAGGAACTTGAAGATGCTAGGAAGGCTTTGAAGGCGTTGAAGCAGGGCAAAGAAACCATTGAGCAATTCAACATTATCTTCAATTCCTTATTATACTCTGTGGATTTGTCTGACGCGTTGAAGTGCGAGATTTATGCCGACGCGATTCATCCGGAAATTTTCAATTTGGGCTTACAGCGAGGCGGTTGGTCAGGCGTGACCAAGTTGGAAGTGCGACTAGCTATGGCGGTGGCTCTTGCGAATGATGTGGCGGAAGTCTTGGCATTGGAGCGTTCTCGTGTTAAAGGTATTTCAGCACAAGTCAAACAGAAGATCATCAACGCACCTAACCGTAACATTGTTCCCATACCCAAGATTGCGCCTCCCCAGAGGTTATCAGAAGGAAAGCCAATGGATCTTGATGCTGTCTCTGCAAATATCGGATTTAAGTATGCGTTATTCAAGGCTGAATGTGTAGATGAAGGCATCTGTCACAAGTGTGGCAAGGTTTATGATAGCGCTCACAAGAATTGAGGTTATTGTCCAAAACCAGAAGCCAAACATCTCACTTTGCCACAGAAGCTTGATATGTGGAAGACTTGGGAGGGTTAAGTTCAAGAGAAGAATCAGGCGACTCCAGTTTTGCGCAACAATTGATTAGAAAAGGGGAAGAAGAGAGATGTGGTTGTGGAGGTGGAAGAAATGCCGGTTTCAAAGCGTCAAGAACCCGAGATTCAGTTTGGTGGTATTCCTTCAGGACAACCATCAGGATTGGGTGGACATGCGGTTTCTGGCATTGAGTTGGAACCGATGAGCCTTGCGGAGTTGTTGTTCGAACGACAATTGAGTGATGCCCAATACAATGAGGAGTGTAAGCAAGACTGTTATGTCAAAAGTTTCTCTTCTCATGATAATAATTGGCCTTTGTTTAAGGGGCTGGTTTCAATCTCCAATAAGAAAAAGATTTCTTGTACAGTTTTGATTGACTTGGGTGCTACATCTTCTTTCATAAATGATTCTTATGCTCATAGAAACAACATGCAGTTGCAGTTGTTAAAAGAAAAAATCCAATGCAGATCTTTTGATGGGTCATTATTGTCATTGGGGGTTTTAACTCATTACATGGATAGTTCTATCAACAGTGGGTAGTTACTTTACTTTACAATATCTGACGATATCTCAGTAAAGTAACTACCGCCGTTACCTACCCCAGCCGTTAGCGTTACCAGTAACGCGCCCTTTCCCAGCTTCTTGGGTAACGTAATGCAGGGGGGGTTTTTTTACATTGGAGATCGAGTAACGTAGAGTACCGTAGAGTAACGTGGAACAGGTTAATGATAATTTTTTCCCGCTGTTTGAAATGTACAGCCGTAAAAAAACTTCCCACTCCGTACTGCTGCATTTATCCCTTGCTTGAATCTCAGTACCTCCTATTTTTCACACCCGATCCAATCCTATAAACTTCTTATTCAAAAAACATGGATGCTGAAAACCAATCAAGACCAGCCTCAGAAGCTCATGAATGTCAGAGTGATCAATCCCAACCGCTTCGTTCAAGGCGAGCTTCTTCAATTGTATTGGCGCCAAACATGGTCACACCATCAGCGGACTCTTGCATTCAATTGACCGCTCAAAAGTATCCAGAACAAAATCAAAAACGCCCAGCAGTAACTGTGTCAGAATCAGTTCAATCTGATTCTGCCACCAAGGCTCGAGCTAAGGGTAAGCGCAAAGCCAAAAAGAATTGCACAGTCACAGAAAGTACTTCCGGAGCCAGCACTGCAACAGTTAAAACTTCTGACGTGGCTACTATTACAAAGAAGGGTGCCAAGGCTAAGGAAAAGAAGTCCAACAAAAGGGTATGTTAATCATTGAAGATTGGCAATTATGATTTGATATTTTTTGGCCGTTACTTTCATTGTTTTTATTTGAACCAATGCGGAGGATGATTATAGGCTAAAGCTAATCCTACCAATGAAGAGTACGACTATGATCAAGACTCGGACAATGGGTTGGTTACTA
The DNA here is from genome assembly GCA_002873125.1 of Puccinia coronata f. sp. avenae. Lineage (NCBI taxonomy): Eukaryota > Fungi > Basidiomycota > Pucciniomycetes > Pucciniales > Pucciniaceae > Puccinia > Puccinia coronata. Next base: position 17,119 of record PGCI01000314.1, on the reverse strand, counting down.
TTGCTCCAAGGGAAACCAAGAAGAAGTCCGAGGGATTTGCAAACATCCTTGACTACTTTGAAGTCCCCGTGTGGAAAGAAGGAGACAAGCCAAATACGGCAATGAACTACAAGTGTAAATGGTGTTCTTCCACATACCGTGCACATGAATCAACCGCTGGCAACTTGAAATGTCACCGTGATGGATCCACTCAAGCAGGAAAAAATAGTGATGGCTGTGTTAATCGTGACAAAGCCAAGAAATCTGGTGTCATTCTGCCCCCCTCAGTCACCGAGCTCAGAATTGCGAAAACCAAAGCCGGCGAAGACAAACAGCCAACAATAAATAGCTTTCTTCAGACAAAGCCAACTTTTGTAAATCAAGTATTGAATCAAATCATTATGATTTGGCAAATACGACAGGCGCTTGCATGGATGCACATCAAAGACCCCTATCTGAGGGCTGCTTTCCAGTATGCAAACAATAAAGCTTTGCTTTATGGTTGGCGGTGGTCGGCAGATGAGGCAAAAAAACTCTACTCGATGTTGAAGGCTCATGTATTTGACGAATTGAGTGTAAGTTCTCTACATTCTTCTTTTTGTGTTGCTACTTGGCCTTTTCAACATCTGCTTACAGTTACGCCGTGGCACTTTGACAGAAACTTTATACAAAATTTACATTAATACACAACGTTTGGACGACAAAAGACAATTGGTTTGCCTTCATTGGTGCCGCGGTTGCCTTCATAGATTCAGAGTGGGAATATTGTGTCCGCCATCTGACTCTCAAAATGATCCCCTGGAAGCATTATGGTCACCTTTTGGCTCGGCCTATTGCAACTGTGTTGAACAAGAACCGGTTGTATGAAAAAATGCTTGCTCAGACAACCAACTCAGGATCGAATAATAATACTATGGCCAGTGCAATGTATGGTCTGCTCAATGACAATCGGCCTGAAAAACAATCTTCAAATGCCCAGTTGTGGGACCCAGCCAGCATGCACACTCGCTGCTTCTGTCATAAGATAGCATTGATTATGAATGCTGGCCTGGAGTCTCTGTCTCTCAAAATGTTGCCTCCTTCAAAAGCAAAGGAATCAATTCTTGGTTTCTTCCCGGTCCTTGGAACGCTTGCTGAAGAAGAAGAAAAAAACAATCCTGCAGTTACAACAGACAAAAATAAAACTGTAGGCGCAACTATCAATGTAGAAGAAACTGTTGACAACGACTACGGGAACGCTGACAATGAGGGATCCGATGCTGGATCAGAGGCATCTGAAAAGGAAAGCAATGACAGACACATTGATGTGACCTCCAATGCCAATCGTCTGAAGCATGCAAAAACCCTTCGACTCAAAGATCTCACCCAGAAGCTTGATGTGGTGATCAAACAAATCACACGTTTGTCTGCGCAGCGGGCCAACTTTGAAAGAACCGCCAAAAACAGGAATATCAAGGTCGCCCCATTAATTGCCGGATACGGCATACACTGGAACATCAAGTATCAGAGCTATCGATGCGCGTGAGGTAATCGACCGCTTACTGAAGGACAATCAGGAAGCAAATCAGGCTGGACATTTCTCTGATGTAATGTTCTCGCCGCGTGATTGGAAAGAGATTGATAATTTGAATTGTGAGCTGGAAGTAAGTACATCTCATTGATTGAAATCAAACCACCACCAATAGTAATACTGACTAGAAACAAACCTTTCTTACAGGTTTTTGTGAAGCTCACGGCTGAAATGGAGGGGAACCATCCGACCGGCGCACATGTAATCCCCAAGTATCTTACACTCAAGGAGCAGTTAAAAGAAAAGAAGAAGCGCGCAAAAGAAACGGATAGGCTGTATCCAATGTATCATTCAATGCTTGCGCGAGTTGAAAAATACCTGGAGGAGGCAATGGCGTGCAAGACTTTGGTCCTTGCAACATTGTTGCACCCATGCTATCAAACCGACATATTTGACCTGGCATTTGGATCGGATAGCTGCGAGGTCAAAGACTGCATCAATTTGCTTGATCGGAGGTTTCAGCTATACAAGGAACAGCACACTATGACCAAGAAGAAACCCGTACACGATTCAGAAGTTGTGGAAATAGAACATCCGGTTGCTTCCGAATCTCAGTTGCTTATAGCCCGTCTGGCTTCTCGGGGGGAAACGCAACCTGCACCACTTAAAGACGAGGTTCAAATCTTTTTGAAGGCCAAGATACGATTCTCTGTTGATGCAATAGGTCGTAAAGAAACACCCCTAAAATGGTGGAAGGCAAACTCAATGACCTACCCAGCTCTATCCCGCATGGCACGCGCTTATCTTGGAGCCTCTGGTAGCTCATGTTCTGTGGAACGGTTGTTCTCGGCTTCAGCCAATGTTTGCACCAGCAATTGGGGTCGTTTGCTTCCCTCAACAATGTCTCGGTGTGTGAGCAATCTGATGTGGCTCCGAGAAGATTTCCCCCTCACAGGAGAGTTTGAAGATGCCGGCAAAGCATTGAACTATCTAGTACCTAAGAAGTAATACCTTCATATATGAATTCACCCCTTTTTTTTCCCCAATCTCCCGATATCGTAACAATCGTATTTTTTTTTGCCTTCTCCATTGAGTAAAGTAACAAAGTTGAAAAACAAAATTGAATGAAAAAAGGTTAACGTAAAATGCAAAAAATCATTACTTTATCGTTATGCTACCGTTAACCGGTAGCGTAACTACCCATTGTTGGTTCTATCACCATGCCTTTAGTTTCAGGCCAAGATGTTGTAAGCAAAGTAAAGTTGAATGTAACAAGAATTGCAACTGCAGATATCATTTTAGGTAGTTCATGGTTACGAGATTCTGATTGTTTTGTGGGTGGTTCTCAGAGTGATATAGTTTTTAAGTATTTTATTCAATCGTCCAGTGATATTGAAGATTCAGATGTGACCTCATTGTTGAGAGAGTTTGCTGATGTTTTCATTACACAAGCTTTAGCAAACTTGCCCCCTCATCAACAGGGGTTTGACTGTGAGGTTAATTTGAAGAAGGGCGCTGTACCTCCTTTTGGTAAAATGTACAACCTGAGTAAGATGGAAAGAGATGTGTTGCAAGAGTATATTTCTGATAACTTGAATGAAGGTTTTATAAAGGTTTCTCATTCTTCGGCTGGCGCACCTATTTTTTATGTTAAATTTGAAGGGAAATCTGATCGACCTTGTGTAGATTATAGGATTTTGAACAATATGACTGTTTGAGATTCCTATCCGCTTCCGGTCATTTCTCTTTTGCTCAATAATCTTCAAGGATGCAGGTATCTGTCCAAAATAGATTTGAAAGCCGCTTTCAATCTGTTGTGTGTGGCTCCAGGACACGAATGGAAGACTGCATTTAGGACTCCTTGGGGTTTATTTGAATACAATGTGATGCCATTTGGATTTGCCAATGCACCAGCTACGTTTCAAATATTCATACAACATGTCTTATGCGAATATTTGGATGTATGTTGTTTTGTTTATATTGATGACATTTTGATATTTTTTAAAACAAGAGGAGGCCATTTGAAAGATCTGAGGAATGTGTTATCATGTTTGAAAGAAAACAATTTGAAGGTGTCTTTGCTTAAGTGTGAATTCTTCTCTACAAAGGTGACATTTTTAGGTTTTTATATCACTAAGGAAGGTTTGAAGATGAATACAAAGAAATTGGACAACTATTTTGGAGTGGCCTTTCCCTACTAACCTTAAAGAATTGTGTAGGTTTTTAGGTTATACAAATTTCTATCCGCGGTTTTCTGAAGTGGCAGGTCCTTTAACAACGTTGACTCAAGAGGACAAACAAGGCAGGATTGAGATGAAACCTCCAGATGCGGTAATGTCTTTTCAAGAGCTCAAAGAATTGTTTACTACAGACCCGTTGTTGATACAATTTGACTTTGAAAAGGATTGTGTTTTGCATGTTGACAGTTCGGGATATGCCATAGCAGGGGTTTTAAGTCAACCAGATTGTAATGGTGTTCTACGACCGGTTAGCTACTGTTCAAGAAAGTTGTCCAACAGGGAACGCGGATGGCAGGTTTTTGATTTGGAACTCTTGGCAATTGTATCGGCATTTGAAGAATGGCGAACGTGGTTGATGGGGACAGTTAATCCGGTAAAAGTGTACTCTGATCACTTGAATTTGTTATATTTTAAGACAGAAAAGTATTTGTCCCCAAAACGGGCCCAGTGGGCGTCTTTCTTAGATATTTTCAACATGCTTATTTTTCATATTCAAGGGGTAAAGAATCCGGCTGACGCACCAAGCCGCAGAGAAGATTTTTTGCCAGGAGACAAACTACAGAGCGATGCTACCAGCTATTACAGATGATCTGAGTGTAAAAAAGTCCCATGATATATTTTTTCAACACCCAAATAAGGAACTGATTGATTACTTTAAGCGATCATATTTGCCAACAGATCGTAAAGAAAAGGGGATTTTGGTTATAGATGATGTTCTTTGGTTTCAATCTCAATTATGGGTCCCAAAAGCTTTGCAAAATTGCTTGATACAGATGTATCACGATGCACCAACTGTTGGACACCCTGGGGTAGCAAGGACATTATCTATTATCAAGCGTACTTTTTTGTGGGAGGGAATCAGACGTATGGTCTTTGATTATATTAAGACTTGTGATTCATGTCAGAGAGTTAAGGCTAAACAAAGTTTTAAAGCAGGCAAATTGATCTTGTTAGTCCCAGAGCCTCGACCTTGGAGTACAATAGGAATGGATATGATCACCAAGTTACCATTGTTGGGTGGTTTCAATTCCATTTTGGTGGTGATTGACTTGTTAAGCAAAATGTCTCATTTCATTCCATGTAAAGAAGCATCATCTTCACAAACCTTGGCTAATTTGTTTTGTAAGAATATATTTTGACTTCATGGGTTGCCGGATAGAATTGTTTCTGATAGAGGTAGTATGTTTGTAAGTAATTTCTGGAAGGCGTTGATGAACTCTTTGAACATCAAATCTGCATTGTCCACGGCTTATCACCCGCAAACAGACGGTCAAACGGAACAAACTAATCAAACGTTGGAAGATTATTTGAGGCATTTTTGTTTTTATTACCAAGACAATTGGGATAAGTGTTTGGATATGGCGGAGTTTGCGATGAACAATTTGGATTCTACGAGTTTGAAGATTTCTCCTTTTTCCTTTTCATGCGGACATCATCCTAAGTTTAATATACTGACACAAGGAACGGGTAGACCAGGTTTAGATGAATTCTTGACAGATCTTCAATTAACGCAAGAAACGGCAATGGAATGTTTGGTTCAGGCCCGGATTTTACAAGCTAAGTATTATAACAAGGGAAGAACTGAATCTCCTATGTTTGTTCCTGGTGAGGAGGTTTTGTTGCTGAGGAAATTCATCCAAAGGTGGCAAATCAATTCAAAATTAGACTATTGGTATACAGGTCCGTTCAAAGTAGTGGAAATGGTAGGGAAGAATGCTGTAAGATTATATATCAACAAAGACTACCCTACGCTTCATCCTGTTTTTAATGTATCGCTGACAGTAAAATATTATGGTCCAAATACGTTGATAAACAGGGGAATTCAAGAAGAGATTAAGGCTAAGTGTTACAAAGACGGAGATATTGTTGACTGGTCTAAATTGAAAGCTATTTTAGATGTGCGCATGGTGAAGAAGGACAAATATAAATATTTGATATTGTGGACGGGGTCAACAGTTGGGAATGATACATGGGTTGCGCAGAATCATATTCCAGGATGATTGGACGACTATTTGAAACAATTTCGTGAATCACATCAACAACAATACGGAAAAGCAAGTAAAAACGCAAAGAAGAAAAAGGATAGCAAGACAAATTAGGGTATATGGTTGGACTGAATTTGTAATGAATTATGCGGCATTATGTGTTAACTAATATGGATTTATGATGTTCTCATTTGATTGGAATGACATCATGATTGTAGTTATATATAGTTTGACTTACTTTCATTACGGCTTTTCAGCTTTTCATTATTGTGCTTGGTTGTTCTTTTGGTTGTTTATCTAGTTGATGTTCTCTCCTGTTGTTTCTGTTTTCCCTTCCTTCCTCATTGTGTTATTCTATCTCACATCCTACAGATCCTTAAAAGTAAAACACAAACCTTGACAATCTCTAGCCTTATAAGAGCATCTCCAACGGTCGGGGGGTGGATCAGCCTGGCTTTGGCAGGCTGCAAGCAGATGTCCCAAAGTGTCACCAATGTGTCACACTTGTCCAATTTATGGACTGTTGATTGATGGCGGGGGTGGATCTCTGGCGGGCAAAGCTGCCAAAGGTAGCAGCCAAAGGCGGGATTGGTCCACCCCCGCCATCGTTGGCAGCTTCTGTCGCGGCTCCACTGGAGGACAACTACACCCTGCGGCCCGCCAAAGTTCGCTCCAGGTCACGTGATGGCAGCTCCGTTGGAGATGCTCCAAGTTGGTGAACAGAGCTTTCTATTTACTCTGTAACTAGTAGACGACCATCTCTCTTGAGTATTGGTTCATAGTCAATAAGGTGTTACAGAGTTATAGATTGAGGATCTCGGGTAGTACACAGCAGCTACAGTTCGACGACATGAGGGCGCCGGTTAACCGTCCCCAGTTTCTGTTTTCCCGTGCCATCAATGACGTCAAAATCGCAGGGCGCACGTGTGTGGGCAAGGCGCCAGCAATGGTGCCGGCGGTGGGCCGGGCTGTTCTGCGGCAACAAGTTGTCAATTGACCAACATGTTGACGGCCTCAATAAGATGATGACGTCACCTCCCAGCTGCCCGATGACGCAGCAAGCAAAAAGAGCGACTGCTCATGAGGCTCAAACTCAAGGGCCTATCTCTCAATCTCCATCATAGTCACTATAGTAGGCATTCTTGACCACCGCTACACTACCCACTTTCAATGAAACCGCCTTCCCAAGCAACTCTGTCCCAAATTTTGGTGCAGTTTTCGAGCTCCTCAAACTTTTTTTTTGCTAAGTCTTTTTTTTTTTTAAAAAAAAAAAGTCACTTTTTGTTGTAGCTTGAGCAACAGGTCAAAAACAACCCTGTGAGGCTTTTTTTGTTATTGACTTCAGTGGGAAAAGATGCCGTCCCAGCGACGCATCTCGGGTCAGACATCAGACCGTCAGGGCCTTTAGATAATTCTTCTCAGAAGATTGCCAGTAGGTGTGACCAGGGACCACCCTGCTGGTGGTCCCTTTGTCACCTGTGGTCACCTTGACTGCAAGTTTCCTCATTGACCGACCAGAATGACCATTCTGTGACTGTATTGGCAATGAGGATGTACTTTGTGCGTCTCATTGGCGGGACAATCGTCTCTGACGAGTTGATCACACCTTTCAATCGTTGGGGTGACCTCCGCGGTCCTTCGGCCGGCAGAACAGGACGGTTCGACGCCCACCCTACCCGGACGACGAATCGACGCTAGCAATCTTCTAGGTATGCGTCCGCCGTGTAGATTGACCTCACATTCAGCTCTTCCGCTCTACATACAAAGGCTGTAACCGAAACCTTGAAGCACTTCAAAACGCAATTGAGGCCAGTGGAGGCCTCGTTGAAAGATCATGATTCTATGAAACGGCTGTGACTCTTGAGTTAGCGACCTGACGTCACCCTTTTATGGGACATTGTCATCCACAATTTTCACTACGGGGCAAGTTCCGTGATTTTTGACGGGGCAAACAGGCTGCGTCGGTGTCGCCGAGCCAGCTGGTCAAGACGTTGTAATAGGTTACGATTTACTTCAAAAGCCGGAATTCCGGCCCTTTCTGTATGATGATGTCCCATCCAGGATTATAATTTCTCACCAAGCTATCTCCGCCCTGATACACATCTATTAATCTTTAATAGTCTTGGGTCCTCTTGGATCTGCGAGACTGCGTTCAGCTGGTGCCCATTGGTGGCAGTGTTGTACATAAACGCTACAGAGCTGAACATGTGTGATGTGGTACGTAACAAATTTCGCTCCAGGGACGGCAAAATCCCCCCGAAAAAAAGTGATCAACATATTGTATTTCTCAAAAAGCTTGGACACTTTGCTAGAAAATGTTTTTTTCTCTAGCTTTTACTAGTCATAGTTATGGGGTGTTGGGTGACGTAGTGGATTGACAGGCCAAGATTTCAATGGTTGTAACCATTTTCCAGTCCTCAAAGTATGAAACTGGGCTTTGAGAGGGAAAAAACAAGTCCATGGATGTCCAACATATTTGAGAAACACAATATCTTTTATTCATCGGAGCGATTTCTGCCGATTTGGATTCTGGGAGACGTTGGTTTACTCCGTCCGGTCGCGGTGGTGCCCCTGCAGTTATATGCGTACCGGTGACGATGTAGATCATCCTTTGGCTGCCGCACATGCAACCAACGTCTTATAACAAAACTTGAAGAAGGGGACTGAGCTTGTGCAAGTAACTCTTCTTTCTATCTATTCAAGTAGAGTATTCTTCGATCAATCTAAAGACCCTTGAACCAACCTCTTCCTTCTTCAACTTCCAGAAGTGAACCTCGCCGCCTTCTCTCCTCATCGATAATATATCTGCACAAATCCTATCATGCAATCCGCCGCCGATCAATATTTGAATTCGTTGGAAGTTCCCAACTCTGATGAGTCAGTTGGAGTTTTGACACCTTTTATCCTTGAGATCTTACAAAAAAACAACAAATCTTGAACAGAACAACAAAATCCCCAACTGCTTCCAATTGGATTGAGCTCTGTGCTGATAACATGTGTTCTCTTGCAACCCCCATGATATGTGTCAAAACAGGATTATCAACCAGCTGAATACCGCGAAAGAGACCTTACGCGACACGCAATCGATTCTTTCGATCTTACGAGACGCTTTAGAAACGACCAAACAATTACCTGAGGGAGGCGACAGAACGATACTTATGAGAGAATTGGAAAGTAACATCAATCGACATGAGCTAATCATCGAAAGAGAATCGGTCAAACTATCAGTGAAGGAGAAGTACCTCAAGAATGTCATGAAGCGGGAAATTCACGACGGAGCTACATCGAATTCCAATACTCTATGATTTGAGGATATCAATGAAGTATACGAACCAGCTCATCTCACTATACCTTTTATCAACAAGCGCCAACCGAACCACACACTCGTAACACGAACTCGATTTTCTCTCCCTGGCGCAAGACAAAAGCCATCCAAAATTTGCTTGTCATTCATCATGCTATGTTTGTTATTGTATCAATGCATTTTCACTAGTTTTTCACTTAAAAAAGATTGCCGTCATCGATCGTGTTTCTTTGCCCAATCATAGTATACTATTAGTTCCTCGATTTTCAATTTATTTTCATGAAGAAAAAAAAACCCACACCTTTTCCCCTCACAAGCTACAATTTTGATTAAGCTAAATACATAGACAAAACAAGAGGAAGCTACAATGATATTCAGACTACATCTTACCTCCTCTTACCTCCTAAGATTAGAGTGAGCAGCTTAAAACAAATCTTTTCCTAAGTTGTTAGTTTTGATATGTTGCTCTATGATTTGATGGAGTTGAGCAACAAATAGATTTTCTGCCATACTTGAATTTTCAAAGGCACATGCATAGTTTCCTTCCCATTTCCAATGCTCACATCTTTTTTTTCTGGGGGGGGGGGGGGGGGGGAGCAACATCTAAATTCTACTTTTGAAACATATTTGATCACAAATTTCATTCTAAAAAAATTAGAGGAGTTTACAGATGAAGGTACTAATCCACTTCTCATGAATTCACAGTTTCCTAAACTTTTCCTTGTTTTCATGCATGAAAATGAAAGAAATTGATTTCATCTTGATTTTTTTTGTAAAATGAGAATTTCCAGACCTTTTCTTGATAGCGACAGAAATTGTTCACCTTTTTGAATGACACACATCAGATCCACCCAATCATTGACATTCCAAAGAGTAGACTAGATAGTCTGATGTCTGGGCCCGAGCTGAGATGCTGCCTTGCGTGTATGTAATATAAGGGTGAACAAATCAAAATGAGATACACTTCTGAGCCTTGTCAAGGAAAGAATACGTGAATTGATAGATATGAAGCTCTACGCCTCTTTTTATGTGACTTTTCTCCGGAGAGGGAAGGGATGGTTCAAAAACTAAGAAGTTTATTTCACTGATACCTAAGTGAAGTGGACCTTGTTTGATATTTATCTTCAATATCAAAAAATTCTTTCGTCGTCATTCCTGTTCTGAAAAAGCAACTCGAATTGATCGTTATTAGACTTGCGGAACAGATTCCTCCATCCGCAATCCGAACTAGTCTTCATCATCGGCTCGGGTCTGTGTTGTGGTTCTGGAGTTAACTCTGGTTGATTATTGAACAGGCTTCGATTCATCACTCGGCTCTCAAAGCTCGTTTTTGGGTATTCTTCTTTCTCCTCCGCCAGCTCCTCTCGACCAGATTCCTGAATGATTTGTGGTGACCGTGTTTCGCGTCGATTATCAAGTGAGCTCTCTTGGCGTTCTGTTGAGATATCGGAGATATCAGAAACTTCATCTTGCGTAAGATAATGATCTTCCGAGGATCCTTTTTTCGGGAACGCGATTGATTTGAAAAGAGTATGTCAGTTTCTGTATGATCAATCAACCTTGAGGGAAGAAAATGAAATGGATGTACGTACGCTTACCACTTGACCTTCGTGAACTGTTTGACTTGAGAAAGAGATCCAAATCAGGTGTTGCTTCATGCGCCATCGGCGGGGTCATAAGGGAGTGATGGGAATCGATCCCGGGCACGCTTTGTTTATAATGATGAAAATGGCCCATCTCAGTCGGTGGACTAAAGCCTAAGGCTTCAGAGACTCGACAAATCCACGGTGGAACTTGGGGATGAGAGCTGGCAGTTTGGACAGCTCGGTTTGGAGTCGCAAACGCCAGTGGCTGTGCCAGATCGTCGGATGATGTTTCTTGTTTGCTCTCGTTCTTTTCGGCAGATGATCTCAGGTTCGATTGAACACATGTGAGCCTACTCAGATTGTGTCCGATTTCTTTATGGAACCCAGGAACAGTCGCTGCCAAAAGCGCATTCTGAGCAGCTGCATCAAAGCCTCGTTTAGTCGGCTTTTTGACTCGAGGGCTAGTGGGAGTAGGCGACACGATAGGGTCATCACGACTCGAAGGTGAGAAGCTCAAGATATGAATGTGGCGCAAGTTCGAATGGCTACTCGTCTCATGATGGGCCTTAAAGCGCTTAGAGATAGTACACTCTCTCTCGTTCGTTTGATGCACCCGAGGAGCCCGCTCGGGTGGGGTGACCTCCGTCAGAGCCTTCTTCTTCTCCCTGACCAGCCGGGCGTTATAAAGAGGATGGGCGCGACGGCCCAGGTCTGGTGGAGACAAACACACGTCAATACCCGCCCAATCGGGTTGGGCGAGTAGGACTCGCCGCTTGCTCTCGATATCGATGAATTGGTGGTTTGATGTGGTCGTTTGGTGATCACTAGAACTTGGCTGATGGTCTTGATGTCCGACTGAGCTGGGTTCAGAGTCCGCAACGTCGACTTGAGTGCTTTCACTTCTTTCTCTGGTTGATCTTCTCGACCCTGCCTTCTCCAAGCCAGCCCCGCACTCTACAAGCCGTTGTCTGACTACTTGTGCTGATTGAGCCAATTTGCTTTTGGCGATGGGCTGGCGAGGATAAGGATACACTCCCTTCTTCGAATCATTTCCGTTCACGTTCCAGACTTTCCGCGGCTTCTTGGACCTGTTCAAGATTCAATCCAAAAGAGCATCGCATGGGGTGTATATATAGCTTAGCGATATTTTTGCATGGACGCAAGAGAAAAGACAATCTCGTCCCATACCACTTTTGAAACTTTTTCTTTGCAAGCTTCCTGTGGAAGTGGATAAGGGGAAAAAACGAAACAGTCAATGGATGACTGAGGTGGATCCAAGGAGATCAAGGGCTGACGCTTTCCCAGATGTCCAGTTGACCGGCATGGCGGAGGATGGATGTTCCGCTTGAGAAAACAGTCAGTACGGTCAACAGAGCAGTCTCCCTCTCGGTAGTGCTCTGGTTATGCTCAAGCGGTCCGCCAAGAGTGCAAGGAGAAGCTGATTAGTACTTCTTCCTCCACCTTCACTCAGTCAACCCAATGGCTACGGGTCCAATTATCATTCCAAAGAGCAGTGTTGTTGAATCCCTAACAAGAAGGATACTGAGTAGTACAGACGTAGTTTTTTGCTCTAGAGATGAGCCCTTCTTCATGTCCTCATCAGAAATATTTCCATCACAATTAAGTTAAACGCATCTTGCGAGGGAGGCCAATTGCTCAACAACTTTTTTTTTTCCCACCACAGCGCATCGTGTGAGACTACATAGGAGTTGACCTTCTGTAACCCTTCGGGACCCCGGCCACTCCCCGAAGGGTCCTCACCCCCGCGCTCCCAGATGTTGATGAGGTGAACAACAAAATCAGATTCGATACTCGACCATCCGAGATGGACTACTATTCCATCGTGGGTGTATCAGCTTCGGCCGACTCGGCTCAGATCACCTCCGCGTATCGGAAAGCGTCGCTGAAGGTACATCCAGACCGAGTAAGCCCGTATCGAAATCCGACTGAATTCACATGACGATGATGGCTCAAAAGCAAGGTATGACGAGGGACTGATGAGGACTAAACCTGAATGGTCTCCTATATGCTGCAGAATCCGAACGACCCGCTGGCATCAGAGAAGTTCCAAGAGCTCAAGAAAGCCTTCGAGGTCTTACAGGACCCGATCAAGCGCGCCGAGTTCGATGCCAAACGAGCCGCCCAAGCCGCGCGGACGGCCCGGTTCGCCAATCTAGACAACAAACGGAAAGCGCTCGCACAGGACCTGCAAGACCGGGAAGAAGCGTACCAAAAGCAACAAACAGATACTCTGCAGAAAAACGCTAAGATTAGGAAACTCGAGGAGATCAAGGCTGCCGGTGCCAAACTCCGCCAGGCTAAAATCGACGCATTGGAGGCTTCTTCCACTCTCCCCCCTCAGAATCCTTCCAATCTACCGACTAATTCCAATCACCCGACTAAGATCCCCTCCCCAACACCAAACAAACCAGCTCCCTCTGTCGACGAATGTGACACTTTGGAATGCACGCTGCGATTCAAGTGGGTCAAGAGGAAGCTACCCGAGCTCAACACCGAGCAAGACCTATCATTCCGAATCTGTTCCTGCAATTTAATCCAAACCTCAGATATCGAATCTATCATTTTCTCAACAAAGACCTCTCTTGCCTCAAGTGCTGACAATCCCGCAGGCACGTCGAGTAAGAAAGGCTCAGCCGTCGTCTGCTTCAAGACGCCTTCACTCTGTAACCAGTTCTTTCACTTCGCTCAAGCCGATCCTAGCTGGACAAATTGTACTGTCACTCGCCTCAAACCCCCCTCTTGATTTTATGTTCCTTTAGAATTGTAAATTTCTTCTGTGTAATACATTCATCCAGGTAAAATCTTGCTTATGATCTCATAAAATAAGCCCTGTCACTCCCCAATGCGTGGTTTGACTCTTGCAAAAAATTTCTGTATCAAATGTGTACTAAGTGTGCTACGTATCAAGGGAACCTGTTTGAACTGTAGAAAACCAACCCCAAGAGAGAGGGCCAGGCTAAACTTACAAGGACAGAAAATTGGCACAAACAAGCCGCAGCTGAATCATAAACACAGTGTAACATCTCCAACAAAAAAGGCTGCATGATGGAGGCGTGACTCAAATATTACGGTTAGTGTTACACGACTTGAGTGGGACTAGAGTTGGACAAGGAAGCGTTAATCTGGATCCATTTTTCCTCCAGCTGTTCGGAAGCCTTACGGCCGAGCAAGGATTTGGCCTTGGCCAACAGCCGACTGGCCGCATGACAGTCCCTCTTCCTCGATAGAAGGAAGCTCAGATAGTTGGCCCAGTGGTCGAGCTGCGCCTGTGGATGGCTGGTCGTCAGTCCGTGCAGATGGTCGAGAACCTTGAGATCGTGTTGCGTCGAGCTGGCGCTCAACAGCCAACTCAGAAAATTTAACGAGAGCACCGATTTGTTGGTTAGGTATTTGATCAATTCCATCGAGCTCATCTTCCCCGGACACTGCGTCAGTGCGCGCTGGTACACTTCAGGAACGTTTAGAGGTGGGTATCCGCCCGAATGACGAGACTCATCCTGCTTGGGAGGACACGTTTTGAGTGTGCTATCCAGATGTTTCTGGATGTGAAGACAAAACCACAAGCATTGATTATGTAAGTGGCTCAACGCAATCAATTGCACCACACACCAAGAAAACTAACCTCAATCTCGGTCCAAAGCTCTTCATCATTCAAGGCCTTGTGAGTATGCTGCAGCTTCAGAAACTGGATGTACTCCTCCGCGAGTCGAATCGAGCCGGGAAAGCGCTGGATAGCCTCTTGGAAGACTTCAACAGTGACAGGAGTCACGGGGCCATCCTCGTGAGATTTGAGTAGCAGAGCTAATCGCATCTCCCATAAATCTAGGCAATCCGGGAAGCGTTGAGTTGCCGTCGAAGCAATCCGGAGACCATCGGTCATCGATGTGGTGTTCTCGTAATGCGATATTGCAAGCTTATGTAGCGCTGGGGTGTCTGCTTCCTTCTTAATGGTTATTGAAAGTGTCTGGCGAATAACAGCGGAAACGTACTCTTTCTAAAGAAAAAATAATTGAGTACTTGTATCTGAATTGAGTGAACTAATCCTCGAGACGTACCATTTCCACCTCTTGTAAAACGGTATACATTTCGACCAAGAAGATCAAGAACTCTTCCGGCATGGATGTTAAATCAGTCTTATCTTTGCAGAGTTGTTGGAGCTGACGGATCGTCCCAGCCAAAAGATCGACCAATTCTTCTCCGGACACTGCTAGTGTTGTTCCCGCGGAATAGTGCTTGTACAGTGGCCTCGTCGTTAACATCACGAGCGCCTTGGGCGAGTCGGGGTACATCTCTGAAAGCTTGCCATACAGGAAGTTCAAGAGCGCGGGCCTTATCGGGGACTCGAAGGTGTGTAACAGGGGGAGAATAGCACGAAAGACATCTAAGCCGGGAATAGCTGGACCATGGCACAAATGACTCAAGTAGCGGTGAGTTTATTATTTAAATTTGATGCTTTCTTTTTTTGAGAGGACAGGGGTTCTCACCTTCGAATGCACTTTGAAGGACAATTTTTACAAGAGCTCCCGAGAGAAGCGCTTCTTGACCTTTCAAATCTGCGCAATTGATATTGTGATTGAGGGGAGTCATAGGGGTGTCAGAGTCTTCCGGAAGTTGTCTCAGATCATCTGTTGTCTTGAGGGCTGGATCGATATGTTCATTTTCTTCTGTCTGGACAGAGTGGCTAGGATCGGTCGACTTTGACTGCGTTTCCGGTAGTCCAAGAGCTTCGCGGCGCTTCTCGATGGTTTGGATGAAATTGAGTTCGATTCGGATCCATTCGATCCACAGAGGCAGTGAGCTGGCATCTTTAAAGAACCTGAGTCCTCGCATTAACAACTTCCGTGCCCCATCCACGTTTCCGCCGCCTTTGCCAGTTTCGTCACCATCAGCTTCGAATTGGGCTGCCATGACCCAAAAGTCCGCGTGGGACGGGTGGGCTGCAATGGCGGCAGAGAGCACACGGCTGACGAGCTTGTCGGAGGCTTGGGTGAGCGAGTATGCGATGTACGACGTCCACAGTTCTAATGATTCTGGAAACCTCTTGGCCGCCGAAGAGTACAAGCTGAGAATATGAAGTGGGATGGAATAGTCGGATAAAGTGGTTCGGCCTTTGGAATGCCCTAAAAATGACCCGTCGTGTTTAAGTTGGTGACCTGCATCATCCCCGGAATCATAACATCAAGAGCTCCTCCGAAACTTCTAGGGCTCACCATACTTTCCAACTCTCAGCCTGCGCAGCTTTTCCAAGCGTTTCTCATACTCGATATATTTGAGATAGCACTCTGCCTGTTTCGGTCTAGCGATCAAAGCCTCGTAGTAGTTGCGCTGGGTAACGATGGCGGAGATTTCTGTCTGAATAAAGACAAGACAGGAACTTGAGCAAGTTGCATACGTTCGCATCCAGAAAGAATTCATTCAAAACGCATTCAGATATACTCACTTTAGTGAATGTCTTCTTCTGTTCTAAATCTCTGAGCTCAGGGAGCATCCGCTCCATGCGAGCTGGATGATGAAGAGGCCAAGCTCGGTAAGCAACACGCCGTGGTCGAAAAAAAAAAGTATATCACAATTTCCAAAACTGAGGAGGCACTAACCTTGGGCACTCTCCATGTTGACGCGATACGGGTAAGTCCAGCGGAGTCGGTGGTTTCCTACGACGAAAGTGTGTTCTGCTTCGTGTTGGCTCTTCTCCCGTCGGCAACAAAAATGTGTGCCAGCTGAAATTGAATATGCATTATGGTGACCCAGCTAAGCCCCGCTTGGCACCGTCCCGATCCTAATAAAGACTTCGGGTGAGGAGAACCCGGGAGAAGCTGCCATGGGTTTGGATGAGGCTGAATTCAAAGCACTTCAGGTCCAAGCAAGGAAGCTCAACCTGGACGAAAAAGCAGATTCTCTTCGATGCGCCCTGCTGTCATTCTCTTGGTTTTCATCTTTTCTCCACACTTAACGCCTCTATTCCTTTGCTTTCCAAGGTTTTCTTTGACTCTTGATCAAATTCTTATGTATGTATGTACTTCCCGGGGTACTCCCTATATGAGATTTTCTTTAACCAAGACTTCAAAAGACACAAACTAATCTTGCACAGCATAATTCCATTTGCCTGTTGTGGTTTTATTCAGGGGATCTGCGAGTTTTCTCCTTTATCTCCTCAGATTTATGCACCCATAGCGACAGACTTTACACTGTTGTATAGTGTTGAGTGGGCCTTGGAGCAGGCTACATAATAGTAGTTGCGGCTTCTCAGTTGTTCTCAAGAAGTATCGAGACGTCTCACAGCACTTGGTGACTCTAAAAACCAACTCAAGTGATTTCTCCGCTGCCCCCCTTGTCACATCTCATTTCACACAACCCAAACCCTGCTCCAATTTCCGGTGGCTCCAATTCAACTCTCCACCTGTGAATCCCGTGGCTACATACCTTCCCAAGAAACCCACCACCACGCCATGGCAAGAAGCAGAAGAAGCAGAACCACCTTCAACCGAGGCCCCACC